>VWZW01005676.1:363430-464427 GCA_013397115.1 Edolisoma coerulescens
AATGCCGCGGGAAGGGGCCGGCGGCGGATCGGGAGCGGCTCCGTCCTGGAGAGCCGGGTCCTTGACACCCCTTTCCCCACCCTCGTCCATCCCGACGCGCGCCCGGCCAGCGGGGGACTCCGTGCAGCATCCGCCGGCCCGCACCGTCGAGGGCGCCGCTCCCGCGGGGGCCCTGCCCTGCCCTGCCTCCCCCCGGGGGTCGGTACCGACCGCTGGGTAGCGCCTCCGCAGTGAGTTCCCCGGTGGCCGGAGGTACCCGCGGCTCGGGCGAGCGGGGGCAATAGAAACCAGCGTGCCCAGGCCATTCTGAAGTGGGCAGAGGGGTTGTGCGGGGGGGCACGGCGGGAGGAGCCGCCTGTGCCCCCGCGCCGCGCGCTCTGCTGGCGTGGGGACAGGGGCTGCGGTCCACGCCTGTGGTGGGATGAGTTTCATTAAACACACTGACCCCGGGGTTTTCTCTATTGAAAACGCAGGATCAAGAGGGTTGCACGCTCTCATTGAAAGGGACTGTCAGCCTGCAGTAAGGGTGAGCTGACAGCTCGCTTTTGCAGCGTGATGCTGGTGAACCTCCTCTTCTGAAGATCAGTGTTTGGTGCAGCCTCCTGCGGGGGAACACCCGCCCTGGCAGGGTCCTTCTCTCCTCCCTGCTGCCCACGCGGAGTGCTGGAGAAGCGGCAGGCTTGGCTGACACGTGACCCCCACTGCTCCCCACCTCTGAAATCTGGTGCCTGAGAACACCGAGTTGCTTAATTCAGGCTCCTGACCCCTCTTCTGGGCAACGGGGCTGCTGCTCTTTAATGTAGCATCTGACCACCCCCACCCCCCTGGAGAATACACTCCTACATTCCACCTTGCTGTGTCTGTGCCTGCATCCTGATTTCGTGTCAGACGAGACTTTTGGACAAACGAGAACTGGGACGAACTTCTGGGAGAGCCCACCTGCATCAGCAGGGCACTGAAGCGCATACCAGGGCTCAGCAAGCAGCTGTGGGCTGAGCGACAGGTTCACAACCCTCTGCTTCCAGGGGAAATTTTGTGTTTAAAAGGGAAAAAAACCCCATGACTCCCAAACTGCACTTCCCCCTCCAAAAACCCCCCAAACACCAAACTCATCCAAACACCGTGTTTGCTCCTGTTTGCCAGACCAGCCAATAGATGCCCCTACCCTGCTGACATTTTGTCCTAGGGTTTTTTTGGGTCCACCGATGCTGGGGGGCAGGGGACAAGTTCCGAGTGAAGCCCCAGCTCTGCATTTACATGTTCCATTCCCAATGTCCCAGACCTGTACTCACCCTGCTCCGCTCCCCTGGTTCCTCTTGCCTGTCTGCACTGCACAGCAGAGCCGGTGGGCAGCCCCCCACCCTGGGCAGGCACACCCCAGCCCCTCTGCTGCCATTTCCACGTCTCTGCAATTACTATTAGCTGTAGAGCTTTATGTGCTCCCCATCTTTGCAGGGCTTGGTTGTCATGTGGCTCCTCCCTGCAAATGGCACGTTTTTAGGTAGTTCTTGTGGAGGGAAGTGCACTGGTGCAGAGCTGCCACTCCTGCGTAGGCTTATATACTCCTTGGGATCAGGGCCCTCTTGGTGGCATAAAATATGTCTAGACTGATGTGTATTTTTCAGATCAAATCCTTAAATCAAAATGTGTCTATTTCCATGGATGTTTTAAGTTTTCAGGGAAATATTTTCTTAATATTTATATTTTGTTATTATTCATTTAATTGCTGCAACTTTTACTCATTTCTGTAGTCTCTGGCAGAGAGGAAGCAGAGGTGTGTGCTGGGTTGCACCTTTTTTCCCTGATGGACTAGGTACCCTTCACATTAGTGCATTAGCATCTTTTTCTCACGGAAAACTCTTAAAGCTTTAACCTTGCAGCTTACTGCCATGTAATCATAAAGCTGTGTTTTTCCTGCTAGAAATTTCTCATAGGAACTTGTCTTTCTGACATGATCCACTTACTGTTTTTCGCTTGTCAAGTGCAGGCTTGTTTTTCAATAAAAATAAAAGCAAAGAGCTAATTTTGAAATCCTTAGTCAGACAAAGCTTGCACCGAAATCAAGGGGAGCCTTGTCTTGGTGTAAAGATTGCAGGTTGAGGATCAAAATCATTATAATAAAACATTGTCGCAGGAGCAACATCTCCCACTTCAAAAATAAACATCTTTGCTCCAGTTAGCTATTTATGTAGCTGCAGGAGACTATTGATTTAGGAAAGCTTTCTGGTGCACAGATGCTCTAAACCCTTAGCACTACTAAGAAGCAGCAAAGCTCAGGAGGAGCAGGTTACAAAAGAAGTATAATATAAACCTCTGCTCCCTTCTGCTTCTGGCAGTACTCAGGTAAAGCCTCTGGCTCACCTTCACCTGAAACACTCCTTTGCCAGCTCTTGGCCCCATCCCATGCTCAGGTGTTCCCAGCCAGGTTGCACAGCCAGTAGAATTAAACATTTGCCCGTGGTGGGGACATGGGGCTTCAGAGCCTGGCAAAGGCACTGAAGAGCAAGGGCTGCATCCCTGCTTGAGTGTAATACAGCTGTAGCTTCTCTCTCCTTGCCTACGGGATTCTTACAAGAGGGACTGCATAAGTTCTGGTAATTGTTCCAAAATAAGAACCAATCTACGAATACATCACAGATGTATTGAGCACAGATCAAGAGGCGGGATGGGCAGAGAGAGAGGGGGAAAGCATGCATGAGCAGCCTGAGTCAAACAGAGAATTTGTCATCACATTTGTATAAATTTCCCAAATTCCTGTAGTAATGTAATCTTCCCATTATACTTATGACAGAAGAATACTTTCAGAGTTACTTTTGAATACATTAGATTACATTACATAAAATGGAAAATTGAAAGTCTTTAAACAGTGCTACGAAGTGTTTCCAAAGAGTCTGACTCTAATGCCAATGAATAGCAAAGCTGCAAATAGCAGAAGGAGTTGATTACTTTTGAGTCTTGCAACTTACAGTACATAAAATTGCTTTTAAGGTACATTTCTAGGAATTGGGCTGGTGACTTAAGCGGGAAAAGAATTGAGCTTAAAAACTGTTAAAATTATTTTTGCGGGAGAAAATGGAGTCTTTCTCTCTGCTTCTGCCATAGACTTTTCCTCACCAGGTGTGTAAAGAATTAAGTGCTTTGTTAAGTAATGGCCACCAGGAACCAGCCTGTTTGGCCCCTCCCCAGAAGACATTGCTACTCTAACAAGAAATAGATAAACTTGAGTCCACAAGCAAATTTTTATTTCAAGGGAAGGCAAGTATGGTATTTCCGCACTAATGCAAACAGATGTTAACATAGAAGAGGCTGAAACAACAAATCACTCAGAGAAAATCTAAGTTGCTCAGCCTTTAATCTATTTAACATAAATAACTTCCATAACTATGGTGAATAGGGCAGTTGATCAGAAGGCCTAGTATGGAGGCTTGGAAGTCATGGTATGAAATCTATTCATCTTACATCCCACATCTCAAAAAATGGCAATATCCGTGTCTGATGTTCTGAGAAATGCCAATACCACATAACTCCATTTAGTGGCCTACTTACATAGAGCCTAGCTCTCTGCTGAAGTGAAAATACTGTTTTGGCATAGTTGGGGGATACAAAAGTAAGTTGTATGCACTGGGTCTGTACGTCAGCATTTAACATCCTTTTGGGGGCAGGCAGATGTGGTAGCTCAGCCATCAGGCAACCCTCACGACATGTTCAGAGCTGCCTTCGGATGACCCACACACTTCAAGCTCCTCTCCAAAAAGCAGCAGGTGAACCGATTTATTTGCACTACATGAGAACAGGGTAAGTGCTGTATTACCCCAATCAGAAGCTGGCAAACCCCATTTACCCATTATAGTCCCATGGACTCTTGTCTCTGAGCAGCGGAGCTTGACTTGAAAAGCCTTACAAAGACAAAGGGTGAGCTTGTGGTTGTGTTGGGGGCACACTTCGTAGACTCGGTTTCATTCTTGCCCTGAGCTGTGGGTACCATTGCCTTGCTCTCCTGTCAGCTGCCAGCCCTTTTCCCTGCAACAGAGAGATAACATTGCTTTGCTCTGCCATGTCTATTTAGGACCTAGACACCGGTCACCACAAAATAATCATACACAAAATGGGGCCCTGAGCTTAGCTGAGAGATCAAGGCATAGCAAAAGTGATTTGCCCATCTAGTACCCCCATGGGGCCACATGCTTGGAGTAAAAGCAGTGCTGAAAGCAGCAGACTGCAGCTCAGACCTTCAGAGGCTTCCAGTTTCCCGTGGGGCTTGGGGAAGAGACAGCCCTCTGCTTCCCTCCCTCTCCTCCAGAAAGGACTTTTTCTGGACCCTCTTGCAGCAGATGTGGGTCCAGCAACACACTACAGGACAGGACCCCGGAAACCCTGGGAGAGATTTTCGCATATGGCTACAAAGCTGCAGAGCAGCCCAGGGGACATCCCTTGTCATGTCCTTAGTCCTCCATCAGGAAATGATGGAGCTGGGCCATTGTCCATAGCGAAGGGCCTACAAAGAGGTAATTTATTATTACTGTAGGGTGTCTGCGTTGACTGAATCTAAGGGGTTGATGCTCATCATTTCCAATGGGTCTGCCCATTCATTTAGGAGTAGAAAATGACTGGGGAGGGACCACAATTGCCACCATCACCTTGTAACCTTTCAACCTTGTAAAACTTTGGTTTACTATATAGACTGCTTCTTGTACTTTCCTGTACAGTTTGTACAGTTTCCCATAATGTTTGTAAGAAAGAGTCCTTTGTATGCCACCTGCCCTCCAAAATGCAAATCCCCCACTTAAAATGAGAGCAGTGGGCAGCCTGCAGACTACAGGTGACATAAACCGGAGCTCAGGAGCTCATGATATCATAAAATGGAACACAAGCTGCGATGTTTGCATTTAAATTGGGCTCTCTGAACAAATGCTTTGGAATTGTTCATAAACAAGGGGTTCCAGTAAAAATGTGACTAATGCCATTAGTCATCAGAAGTGGACCTTTCGCATTGCCACAGCCACCAGTTGCCTTCAGCAGGAGTGGGTTATGTTTCTAGGAGATTTACTGCCCTCACCTAGCGTGTCAAAACCGTCAAGGTCCACAGTATGTGAAATGTTGTGCTTAATAGCAGAAGAAAAGGCTGTTCTGGAACACGAGGAAGCTGATGTGAAAGGGGCAATAAAAGAGTGCATTAAATGATGATGCCTCTTTTGAAAGGAAATTCACAGGCATCTGGGGCCATTACCTTTCATATCCCAGCAATCAGGAAATTAACCTTTAACCCTTCTCTGTTGACCTCCTCTCCTTTCTCTTTTTCTGTCATTCATTCTTTTTTTCTAATGGCTGGAGAAGATAGATACAGTCTATGATTTATGCTTCTGAAGGCTACAGTCTGCCTCCTTCCTATACCTTCCCAAGTGCTTCAATGTCTGTGTTCACTCAGCTCTAGAAAGAGTCAAAGCTTCACTCAGATTTACTTCCATGTCATACTTACCAACACCTGAATTTTTTATGCTTCATTTGTTCCAAACCCCATGTTACCTAATTACTCCTGACCTAGGTATAAATCTTACTCCCATCTTTGCTGTCGCCTGGAGGCAGGCAAAGCACTGGAGGTGTTGGGAGCCCTCTGCTTCAAGGAGAGGTTGGACCCTTTGGACTTGCACAGGGTGATGCTGCACAGGGGGTACATAGAAATATAGCACGACCCTGTTACAAAACCAAAATCAGGAGTAAGAGTCACCTTTAACATCTCATCCTGAGGGAGAGGAATGACGGAGTAAATGAGTGTTTCACCTTCTGATCCCAGGGAGATCTGGCAGATATAGCATCAGATAATAGGTTTCAGAAAAAGTGTGATAACATCACTTCTAAGAACAGAAACGGTGACTATAAAGCCAACAAACAATGGTTACAATTCTTCAGGGCCATGACGACTGCATACAAAATCTCTGAAATGCTGTGAGTTAGCAATATTAGCTTTATCAGGAAAAGAACTAGGAGAGCAAGACATGGCCTCTTGTCACGGAAAATGGAAATTCTGTCTGAGTAAGGTCTGAGCAGCCTTTGCCTGCAGAGCAACTGAAAGTCCTGAGTCATCACACTGAATTGTAAGCTGCCGGCTGCAAATCCAGCACTGAATTCCCACCTATGTTCACTGCGTGTGTTGGAAAAGAAATTTTGCTGACATAGCTGTACTTCACTGAAAGCCAAAATGTGAGTTTCTCCTATGTTTTTGTTTTCCTTGGAGGTTTCCCCTCCCTGCCTTGGGTCATGCCTCTTACCGAGAGCTAAGACTGCCATAACTAGTCCTCAGACCATCGTGCTCAGACACGTGGTGACTTGGTTCTTGCCTACACACCTGGTTTTCCAACTTTTTAACCTGAGGAAACCAAAGGTCCTTCCTTTAAAGCCCTGCTAAGGTCACACTGCTACTGTTCAGCATCTCTGGAGTCACCCTGAAGCTGTGTGCTGATTTAGCCTTGAGTGATGGCTTTTCCTCCAGAACCGTCTAAGTTCTTGCCCAGAGAAATGAAGACTGTGTGGGCGCCGCCTGCAGTTCCTGATGGCTGGCCCAGCTTTGCAGGGAAGATATATTGGGAAGAGGGGACTGCTTAGGGTGTGCTCAGCATGGTGGAGGGTAGGAGTTTGCTTCCCCACCAGACCTGCACCATCACTGCTTGTCCCCGGCTCTTGAGCAGACCCTGCCAGCTCACAAGGCACAATTCAATTGATTTCCTCTGGGCCCTGTCAGAGGATTTGCTGCTATTTGCAGAGAGCTGCCCTGAAGCTTCTGGGGAGGTGTAGTTTTAGCTGGTGCATTTGCCAGCCACTCGAGGCGACTGTCTCCTCCCCTGGCTGTGGCAGCCCCAGCACACTTTGCTTTTTGGTGGGTGCTCCCATCCCTCTGGGAACTGCAGCAGTGGCACATATGTGTGGGACAAAAGGGTACCTCCTGCTCTGTCTGGGACCAGGAGTGATCGAGGGATGATATGTCAAGAAGCTGGTAATAGAAATAAATGAAGGCAAACCCCCCTCCTATTGTCCACAGAGGCTATTTTTGGTGCAACTATTTTAAGGGTTGTTCTCCTTGCATTCCACATCCTGACATTTCAGCACATTTGCCTCACCTACTGTCTGCATTACTGGGTTTTCAGCTACAGATCATCCCTATCAAGCCACTGCAGTGATTTTTTTGTGCCCTATCTGTGTTGTACACACAGTGTCATCAGCACCTTTTATTTATAAAACAATAACTCCAGGAATAAAAGGGGCGTATCCACTCTTCCCCTGCCCCCAGCACTTACAAACCTCAGCATCATTTTAATATTCAATGTATGATGCCTTAGTCGAGCAAAACAGACTTTGTGCGGGAGCTGTTTAATAAAATAAAAACATGCTCCAAAGTGACCCACATGACAGGGGTAATTTAGTATGCTGCTCTTTGTGCTTTCTGTCTTACTTCTGCTGTTTACAGATATTTTTTTTTCATCTGTTTGCACAGGGAATAGATGCTGACGTTGTCCTTTTCATGAATAAATCTCTTTTTAGCATGTTGGCCAGCACAATAAAAAAATTATCAAACAAATTAGAGCCTGAACCTGCAACGTTTTCTGATGAAAAGAAAACCTGTTTGTGGGCCAGCTCCCTGGCTTACAAGGGGCTTTTTCTGGAGGAAGAGCTGCTCACATGAGCTGTACGTACAAGGTCTCAGAATTTTTGTGCTGCAGAGCTTGACTGTCAGCCAAAGCTGGAGGCGGCTCAGCAAAGGGAATAAAGGTGGTTGTCAGAGACTAGTCTCAATTTCCTCTTCCTCTGCCACCTGCTGCGTTGGAAGGACCAAAGGTTGCTGTAATTTATACCATGGCTTAAAGTCTTGGTGGCATGGTTTGCCTCCCAAGCAAGAATTATGTCTGTGGCAGCTTTTCCAGCAGGAGAAATTTTTAATGGTGCCTCCAAAATGACATGGATTGCAAAGCAGATTGATAGGAAAAAGTCCCCACAAAGGCTGTTAAATATGAAGGCAGCAGCTGAGCCTCAGGTGCCCTCTGAGCTGTCGGTGTCTGGAGGCTGAGTGTCTACAGTAGAGGCACTTCCCTACATTGCTCTTCTGCCATTAGCCATGGGGACCTTCCCCTGACCTGTTGTGTCTGTCCTTGTGTTTGGAGCTAACCCCAGTGACTCCCAGCTCCAAGTTACAGCGCTTTCATTTGGCTACATCCCAGAAAGCAAATGGTGAGGAATGGTCAGGACATGGCATATATTGCCCCAAGTGCCACACATGAAGCTTCCCTCTTCCCTCCTGCCTCCAGTGGGAGAGGACTTGTACCCATCCTTGTGCAGGTGTTGAGGGACCAGCACAATGCAAATGCTTATGACCTGCATCCTCAACAGCTCAGCTGGAAGTGGATGTCCTGGCCAGAGCAGTTTGCCTGGCTCAGAAATGCCACCCAGCTTCAGCCAGGGGATTTTGTGTATAGATCAGGAGGCTGTACAGGACAACATCTGAGAGGCAGCAGAGCTCTGCAGCTGGGGTTGTCCCCAGCACATGCCAGCTGCCCAGGCAGTGCAAGGGTCCCCAAGCGAGCTTGCAGGATAAGCAAAGCATCTTTTCCTGTGCAAGAGAGATGCCTTCTCTGGGGTTTCAGCCTAGAGAGCATCCATGCGTTGTCTGCTGCCTTGTGCCCCCGACTCTGGCACACCTTTTTACAAGTTCCTCCTCTGCATGGTGAGGAACAGCTTCAGCTTTCTCAGCCTTTCAAAAGAGGAAAGCTGTGTTCCCAGAGGCAATTCCCAGTTCACAGGGTTGTGGACACTGATTGCCCAAACCTGGAAATAAGAGGATAGGAAGTGTATGTACAAAGAACTATTTTTGTCAATGGATGAATTGTAGTAGGTGCAATAATAAAAAATTAAAAACTGTTATGACTAAACTCTCAGAAGCCCTGCCTCCCACTGTGCTGAAAATGGTATCAGTCTAAGTCTTTTATGAGCTGAAACCTACCAGGTAGGCAAAACTCTGCTTGGTGTCTTCTCTTGCTCCAGCAAGAATAGTCAATAAGGCCTTTGTGTTGTGCCTGGCAAGGAAACGACAAAAACAACTGCATCTTCAGCCAAGAAAAGCCCTGCAAGGATAAAGATGATAGGATTTCTACTAAGCAGCAGAAATGCACTTTGGTATGAATAACTTTATAGGCTAATATGCCAGTGCATGCAGGAAACGTGGTGCTGCCAGCTAGTGTTGGTTGAGTGTATCCAACAGCATCCTGCAGCCTGTGGACACCAATTTTGACACATGTTGGTGGTTAGGAGAGTTTTAAAGGGTAACCAAGCAAATGCCAGAAAAATCCTATGAAATAATGCTGGTTTTACAGAACCAGATATGCAAGGCGGATTATTTAGTAGGGAAAAAAAAAAGGAAATAAAATCCAGAAGGCAATAATTCAAACAGTGACAGCTGACTGGACGTATGTCAGAAGGGGAGGCTAATTGAAGAGACACTTCTGAAAATACCCAAAATGCAAACAAAACCAAGAGTCTCTTGCCTTCTGCAGTGCTGCCAAAGGTTGTCAGGCACAGAAGTTAGTCCAGGAGCAGAGTCATCAGAGCCCCCCTGTATAAGAAATAAGCAGGCCCCCAGATCTGACCTGCCATCCAGAAAAATCTGTCTTCCTCCTCTGAGGGGGCAATCAGGTTCCCTGAGAGCATGAAGGAGGTTAGTCTAGGTGGTTGTGTCCAAGGCCAGAAGGCTACTCTCATTTCTTCTTGCTTACTCTGCCCCTTGGTGTAACACATTTAATCTCTCTATGAAGCACAGGATGTTCATGTATGCCTGAAGCACATATTTCAGAAATACTTTAATAATTCATTGAAATAATTAAGGGTGAGGAAATCCATAACTTCCTGTGGCAGTTTGCTCCCACTGCCCATCAACCCTAGTGCTAAAAATGTGTGCCATATTTCCAATTAAATGGGTCTGATCTCACCATCCAGTCTTTGATATTTGCTGTCCTTTTCCTCCATGAGGTTAAAAGAGCTCTTTTATACCCAATATTTTTCCTCCCTGAGAGAGGAAAAAGTGCTGTCTATCAAATCATTCCTCAGTCATCTTTCTGGTGAGCTAGACAGATTGAACTCCCAGCCTTCCACCAGAGAATCGCTCTCAGGTTGTCCAGTTGGTTTGGAGATCTCTTCTTTATATGTTTGCTGACTTTTTCCAAATACTTCTGGTAACATGGATGTCCGAAGTACACTCACTGTTCCCAATTTAGTTTCATCCACATACAGATGTGCTTAGTTGCTTTTTTTTTTTTTAATAAGTAGCTGTTTCATCCTTGCCCATTGGGGCCCCTGGATTTCCCTGAAGGACCCATCCCAGGCTGTAGACATTTTTTCTAGACGCAACGAGCATTTGCTGCTTCTGGGTGTGTTGTACGTTACTGAAAAGTACCCTCCAGTCCAAGCCATCTGAACTGTCCCACGTGTTATTTGTCCCTCTGACCATTTTAGTGTCATTGGTGAAGTGTGGTGTACCCAGGGGCAGCTGGGGGAATGTGGTTGGGGTGGTTCATTCAGCACAGGACTTCAGCAAAAGAGAGTCACAAGGACTGAGTGTGCCTCTGGCTGATCCCACAACCAAGGGATCCCAAGTATCCCAGGAGGCTTGTGTTCAGTGTAGCTGTGGTCACTGCCTCCGCAGCCAAAATCTGTCAAATAGCCAGAGGCACTTAGTGAAAGAAAGATGGGATTGCAGGTTACTTTTGGCTTGCTCTCTGGTTTTGACCTGCCTACATCTATACTCTGCCCTGATCAGCTAGGAGGCTGACCTGAATGGTTTGGATAAAAGAGCACTTAATAGGAATAACCCTTCTGCTCAAGTGTTGGCTCTCTGAAACCAGGATAAGGGTATGTAAGCCTCAATGAGAGCCTCTGCTCATCTGTCCCATACTTACCCAGAGGTTGTGTCAGCCCTGTCACCCACACGATCTCACTGTGCCTCACCTTGCACTGCTTGTCCCCAAAGCCACCACGTCTTTTTCAGGATACAGATCCCCGCTCCTCCAATTTTGGAGCTGGCTCACCCATTCTTTGCTGAGAGTCCCATTCAGTTGTCCTGGAACCCAGTTAATCTTGGCCATTTTTTTTTTAGTGTCTGTTACATTGTGAAAGCAAAGGGATTCTAGGGGCATAGATTAACAGCTTTTATTGATACCCTTTCTCCTACACACAAGACTAACCAGCACACATGAAATGCAGGAATAGCCACAGAGAAACTGAGCACAGAGAGCATTGCACCATGTCCACATCACCCAGGGAAGGATCTCTTCTGGTTTCTCAGAAATCTAGAGGGACTTGGCAGGACTTGTGAAATCAGAGACAGTTTAGGTCTTTGGGTCTCAGGGAAAAAAATTGGGAGTGTGGTTTGGGATCAGACCTGGGAAGTGCAGCTCTTTTCAAGAAAAGAGGAATAGTTTGCTTTGCGGATGACCACAAGAGGTAATGAGGGAACAAGTTTTGAGAAATTCTGTGCTGAAAGTTTTTTGAATTTCAGTAATTTACACCAAGACATTTCTTCCAACATCCAGGAGACAATTTGTGTGAATATATTTGTCATTACATGATCAGTGAAGGCTGTACATGAAGCAAAATCTTTGCCAGTGTTGTTAGAGATAACGGCATTAGGGAGAAATTCCAAGCAGGGATAATTACTCACTGTTTAGTAGGCCTGGTTATGCAAGCTGCCAAAAAAGTAGTGAATGTGAATACCTCCAAGGAAGGACTTTTCTTAATGATGATTCTGTTGTGTCACCATCCTGCGTTTGTTTGCTTGCAAAGGTGGTGTATGTGCTGTTTATTTCCTCCAACTGATGTACAAAAGGAATAAATAAAGCTTGGTGAGCTGAAGTGAGGAAAGATGGGCAAGTCAATAAATCACAAAGTCATTAAGAGCAGGGAGCAGATTTTTTATTGCATTGTGAAATGCACAGGAAGCCACTGAACACTCCTGCACACAGGCATGAATCCAGTCACATGCATATTAAGAGATGAGCTATTGCATTTTGAGGATTAATATTTAGTGAGCAGGCATCATAAAAGAAGACTTTACAGGAGTCAAAATTAGAGGCTGTGAAGAGGTAATTGCTTGCTGTGACCACAGACTTCACAATGGAGCTGGATTCCACATGCAGTGCAGTTTGTTGTCTCATTCATTGTTGGGCCATGGTGCTGTGGAGCTGCGGAAGAGCAGGACAGCACTGTAGGGCAGCCTTGGTTACTTCACTTGCTTTGACTGAGTCAGACAAGGTGATGGAGGAGAGGGTGAGAGATGTCTTCATCCCCACCTCCAGAAAAAGAGAGTCCTTCACTCCCCAGAGTCCACACCAGATGGATTAAAGTAGGGTAGGTAAACAAGAAAAAGAGTCTTCTCCCTTCTTCCCCAAACCCCCTGCCAAGGACTACAGGGACAGCAGAGTGAAGGAGGAAGGCCAGTAGGAAGTGGTGGTGCCCATCCTCAGGCTGTTTAGGAGATAGGTGGGGTATCGTGTCTGGTCGAGGTGTCCACCAGGTGCAGCAACAATGCAGCCTGTGGAGCACCTGGGTGCTCAAAGGAAACTGGTGGTGTGCAGCTTGTTAGAAGGGAATCAGAAGGAACAGCCAAGAGGGTAAAGTGCTTGCAGGTGGTGAGGAGGTTATCTCAAAAGGCACCTTACTACCAGGTCACAGTAAAGGTGTTTCCAGTTATCAGAAAATGTTTTAAAAAGAAATTAAAACAGGCAGAAGGTTAGCAGCTGGATAGACTGTCAAAGATGTCCTTAAGAAGTGTAGGTTGTGTCCACACTAGGGAAGGCAGAAGAGCAAACAGGTGGAAACCCATAGTAAAAGCAGCCAAATGGATTTTTGTGGAATAATTTCATTGTTGGGCATAAAACCCAGCAATAAAAACATTTTCAACTACATCAGGCAGAGACTACTGCCAACAAATACATAGGGCCAAGAGATGACTGTGGGGTAATGGGAGCACTTAGAGCTGACAGGACCATAAGAGCAGAGGCAGACAAGATCTCTGTGCTGGTGTTTGCTGGAGAGGAGCCTCAGGAGACCTCCCACGCCACAATTTTTTCCAGCTGGAGATGAGCAAGAAACAGCCTCAGATTGAACTGTCAGAAGAGGAGGTTTTAGAACAAGCTGATGAAATGAATAGCAACAAATCACCGGGTCCAGCCGGGGTTCAGCCGAGGCTCCCAAGGAGACTCAATTACAAGACTGCCAGACTACTGACTACCATGTGTAACCCTGCCTTCCATCAGTCATGTGCCAGGAAATGGAGGTGGTAAATAGGATACTCTCTTTTAGAAAAAAAAAAGAGCTTCGGGAAACCACAGTCTTGTCTGTCTGCCCACCATTCCAAGCAAATTGTCAGGCCCTGTGATGAAAAAAAGACCAGACAGACAAGTTGAATTGATACCAGAGGTCTGTTAGAGCCCTTCAGAAGAGCTGGTTGGTCTGTGGATGAGGATGACACTCTGGACACAGTTTATTTGGCTTCCCCAAAAGGTGATGACAGGTCTTTCACCCAAGGGTCTGCTTATCGTTTAGGAAAGCACACAGATGTGTCTCTGTAGCAGTAGTTTTGATGATATGCATTGAGTTTTGCTCTCACCCTTGTGTGTGAGCTGGACCGAGCTCTGCAGGGGCTGAGGAAGAGGAGAGTCACCTGCCCTGTGGCTCATGCCCCTCTTGGGCAAACCTCACAATCTCTTGGAAGTCCTACTGGGGATGTGGAATCAATAAATATCATCATCATCTTCATCACTGACAGACCGCCTTGGCTTAGCACGAACCCCATAGTGCTATGTGCTATACAGAGGCAATAATAAAGAAAAAAGTGTGTTCTTGCCAATAAATATTTAACTACAATACATACAGTAGATGCTTAGAAACAGTATCCAAGACTGAATTTGATTCTTCTGTGAGGGATGGTTTCATGTCTCAGCTGTTCCAGAGCATACCACCAGGGCTAATGTTTGGGTCAAAAACCCCTTTCAGGCCCACATCCTTCCCTGCAGCACTGCTGCCTGACCACCCTTTTGCTTGTACAGTGCAGTATTCCGATCTTGTTCTTGTATTTATTGGATTGTGTCTGCTGCTGGAGGAAAGATCCTGGGTCTTCCAAGTTGGTTTTGAACTCTAATCTCAACCTGCCACCTACTTGTAAACCCATTTAGTTTGGGCTTATCTGCAAGTAAAATAAATATCTAAGCTATTCAAGGAAATATGAGGAATTCTCGTTTTTGAGCTGACAGCCTGAGTCCTGTGCTTTGATTGGGATGTACTGGAAAGCAGACTTGGAATGGCTCTTTTTTGGGATTTGTTTGGTCCTGTTTTGCTAATGAGAGTGAAAGACCATTGCTCGAGGTTAAAGAATCAGCTGATAAACTTGTTTGCGGGGTTAAAAAGATTAAATCAAACAAGGAAGCTGCTGGATGTGCATTTAAAAATAAATTTCTGGTTTTGCCTTTGAAGAGTAGTGGTATATAATGGGATGATTAAAATGGAGGATGAGGAAATATGTTGCTTTGAACAATTTAATCAGTTATTTCCATAGGAGCATGTCAGGGAATCAAGGACACTTGATTTCCCTTCATTGTTCTGCATAACTGAATATATTTGGGTCATTATATCTGAATAAACAAAATAACATTCTTAAAAACAAGAAAAAGAGTATAGTGATAGAAGCAGCAGATTAAGCGTGGAAAATCAGATTTAACAATTTTCAGAGTCCTTTTTTCCCATTGATGAACTGGGGATTTACATGACTAATGTCTATTAAAACACTTAAATACCCTTTGCCTCAATGGGAACTGACAATGGGAAAATAAATCCTGCCTGCAGCCCATTCTGTCATATGAATCGAGCCTATGAGTGGCACGGTTTCTTGGTGGGCAATCGGCTGGGGTGGAAAGCACAGCCAATGTTCATATAATAGGTTTTCATCTCTGAAGGCAAATGTCAACATCAATTTACCTCTGGGATAAGTGAGACCTCCTGAGGGATCTCAGCCCTGTGTGGAGGGGTCAGAGCAGGAATCCAATGCCCACATTTTAGCAGACATGAGATCAGGCTGGCAGCCACACAGGGAAAGGCCGAGGAATGCTGTGAGAGTGGGATATGGTTCAAATCAGGATATTTTCTGAATGTGGAAGAAGGAGGATCGGTGATCAGAAATCAAGTTTTCTGTCCTGAGCACCAGGGGACAGTTGTAAATAAGTTTCAGTAGCTGTTTTCCCTGTTAATGAAACAAAACATGTAAACACATCCTAGATGGCCATCCATCAGAAAGACATTTTGCATCACATACGTTTTATGAATATTCGATAATGGAGGAATGTAACAAATAGCCATTTTTGCCTCCCTCTTGAATACCAAATAACGGTTATTAGTATCTGTCAAATAAATAATGTGAATAATTTAACAAGACATCACTATTGTGCAAGAAATGATATCCCATTCTATTAAGCTTTGGAGTCAGTTATTGTGCAAAGATAATAAATACATGCAGTAGCTACAGCAATTATGCCCTAGAAATCTACTTCAAGTGTTACACTGCTTTAAGAAAAGGAAACCATTCAGGCTCTGTGCACACCATGCAAATTACGTCCCAAATCTTCTGCTCATGTCAACTGGCATGGCTCCAGCTGTTCCAGCTGTGCTCTGTATATGGTGCCCTTCTGTATATTGTGATCATATATGCACGCACCTTCCTAGCTCCAGCTCCTTAACAAAAGTGTATGTGACCTTATCACGTCAACTTCCCTCTCTGCTTAACTTTTGAACCTTTCCCAGCAAAATCTGCCAGAGGTTTTGCAGGTAGGTTCCACAAATCTGCATGAAAGTAGGGGACCAGGAAGGGAAGACAGATCACGTCAATGAAGCCAGTATTTGTCCATGCCATGCATCTACAGGAAATCTATCTTAATGCTGTTGGTCAGAGAGCCACAGGCATAAAAAAAGGTGTAACATGAAATATTAGATTAAAAGGATTTCAGGGATCACTTGGAGGTGATGCTCCTGGAAGGCGTTGGCCTCCCCCTCCCAAACAGGGCCACACTCACCCACTCACAGGCTCAGGATTGCACATCAAACAGCTTACAACTATTTCAAAGACCTTTCTAGAGTCCTGCTTGTTGCTCTTTATTTAATCAATCAAAATAACTTGGAAAATATTATTATTTAAAATAACTCTTTAGGACTGTAGGAGATACTCTAATTACAGGAGACATTGGGGCCATTACCTTTTGCTGGTATTTTATGTGATAAAGGATTTCTTTCTTTACATAGAAAAGTGTTACGTATTTGCATAATTGTTTTCTGTGCTGGATGTTTACTGCTCACAATTTTTTTCTCAGAATGAAGCTGGGGAAAAACATATATCTCTCAGTTGAAATTTGAAAGCTTCAAGATGAGGGCTGATAATTTTTTTGCAGCCAAGAACTTGTGTCAAGGACATGCTTTTTACCATCCCCATCCCAAACTTGTTTAAAGTACAAGAATACAAACAAACCCCTCCATTGTGGGATGCATCTGCTTATTAACTACTTGTCCTACTGACCACATGGATGTTATCTGATGCAAAATGATGGGATCAATTTTTTAATATCTTTCTCAGAAAAAGGACAGAAGACTGCATGAAAAAGTAACTGTCTTAAAGTTAATAAAGGAAATGCCTCAAACATTGAAAGCTGCCAAAACTAAGACAGCCTGGACAACTCTCATTTGGCTGTGGTACATCTACAGTATCTTGGGGCCAAACTGTGCTCTCTAAAGGACAACTGGGCTGTGGAATGCAACAGAGTGGCACTGTCCACACCTGGGGTTTGCTTCTGGAATTGATCAGAGCTGAGAAACCAGCTGAGTGGTTCTCTGGATTTTGTTTCTTACATCAGCAGAACATGGGTTGCACATGGCAATGTGCCGTGGGCAGAGAAAGGCCTGTTCTATGGCACAGCCAAAACCCCACCCAGACTCTCAGCCTAGCCTTTCTTTCTGCCACAGAATCCCTTCATGATGGTGGAAAGGCACACGAACCAAGCTATTCAGAGATGGCAATTTGCATGTTGTGGTACCCAGCTTGAAATCTCAGGACTGGGCTTGCAGGAGTACTTGGCATGCACAGTTGCATCTGAAATCAATAGAAGCTATTTTCTGAGCCTATAAAGTGGTGTAGAAAATATGATGTACTATGAAATGATAAGCCTTAGGCATTTCAAACCCTCCACCCTGACTTAGTGGGTAGTTTGGAGTGTTTGCTCAGTGTGTCTTGGTTCTCTATGCATAACCATCTCCACTGATAATTCATCTCACCAGAAGCACCATGAGAGTCAGTTAAATGTTTGTGAAATGCCGATACCACACGCTGCAGCAAAGCCCAGGAAGGCATGAATAATTCTGCCTTCAGAGCAGGGTGTGAAAAGTGTGCAATAAATAAGACAGTCATGCATTGATGATGAGGACAAGCAGGATTTTGAGGAGCAATTAGTGAGGCAGGGGTCAAGTAGAAAAAAAACTCAGTTGTATAGTGAAATAATTAAAGATGTTTCGTAATCCACATGCCCATAGGAAGTGGTAACAATTGCTCAGACAACCATGGAAAATGAAACACTCATTTAGGAGATATTGTGTAATACCATTCACCAATTGCTTTGGTATTTGGAGAAGTGAGGTCTGAGCAGATCCCCTTGGTCTAAGAAAATATGCTTGCATCCATATTGATATTTTTATATCAGATGAAAAACTGAGACTTGTGTTTCAAAGAGCATCAAGGCACAAATACCACCTCTGGCGCCAATGTTAGATGGCCTCCCGCAACTACTATTTCATATGAAGTTTAATGAAGGGGAAAACCCGAACACGGACCATAAAAAACCCCTCACCAAAACTCTGTGGAAGGGTGTTGCTGTACTATAGAGATGCTGTTTACCTACAGATGATTTCATTGTTCAGATCCTTTTCTTCTCCTCGAACAACCTGGACTTTCATTAAGTGTAAATGAGAAAAAGGAAAAAAAATGGAAAAAACAAAGAGAAAAAGAATAAAAAGGAGCACTGTATGGATGTCTTTACTAACATATGGTGGGGCTGAGAAGCTTTTCTTCACAGCAAGAGTTTCTGGTGGATTTGTCTACTCTTTTGGGAACATGAAAAAATAAGGCACATTTACAAGCCCCATCCAAATTAACATTTTCAGCTTAGTTTTCAGGGGCATAAAGTTGTTGCTGGATAAAGTTCTGCTCACAGTAAGATGTTTATTCCATCTAGTAAAGGAGGATATGAGCCTGGTAAGGCTGCTGAGACTGCTGGTTTCCATTGTTGTATCAGCTCTTGCCCGAAGTAGTGGCACACTGCAAAAATGTTATTTGAGAAAATTACAATAATGTTTTCTGATATCTGCTCCAAATACACAAAATGCAAATTGTTTTGAAGGAGATGAATAGTGTGTTGCAAAGCACCATGCAATTAAATAATTGGTTGTGAACATCTTTTCTTATTAAAATGAAGCAATTGTAAATAACAGAATGATACTTAAATGAAACGGTATGTAAGGCCAGTAAGAAAGATTTGCAAGAAACATTTGTAATTGCATTATCTCTAAGTAGAAAATTTATAAATTATAATGAATTATACAAATGTATCCTGTCATAAAAGGGAAATGTTTGATCAAGAGGCTGAATGTGTAAGGATAAAGTTCTTTTTATTGAGGAAGTTTCTCCTGCTTGTATGCAATATTCATAAAATGTGTTAAAAGTTTATAAACGGAATAGATATTTGTTAAAATACAAATTTAGTATGGAAGGTATATTTTAAATATTTAATGAAACAATTACACTGTATTAACACTATGTTCTTTATTTCTTGGATTAAAAATTCACAGGGATTTTTATCCCTCGCATCTTTATTTGTCATAGATTTTATTAGAGTTATTCTCCATACACTTTCTGAATCAGCTGAGTACTAACAATTTTCACATACATTTTAGAATACCTGTGCTGTGTTCTCCAAATGTATTATAATGTATAAGAAAGTGGACTCCAAGCCTGTCTCTCCACAGATCCTCTGAGTGCCTTTGGGGCAGTTAACTGAGCTTTGCTTTTGCACTGGGTGGGTTGAAGACTCGCTCCCAAATGTCTTCCCTGGCTGAACTTCCAGGTGCTGCCCAAGCTGAATCAGTGGCGAGGCCATCCTGAAGTTAAGTTTCTCACCACAAAAGCCACCCAGAAGCCACCAGGGAGCCACTGCACCTTTCTGTAGTACAGACACTGCTTGAAGCAAAGGGCGTTACCACCGAGTCCTGCACCATCTTAACCAGCTAACTGGATTTAAGATGAACCAGCAAGTGAAGCGTAGCAGTCCATGCACAGGCACAGAGGTACGATCACGAAACAGAAAAGGAATGGTCACAAACTCCTGGCTGTTTACAGCTTGGAGAATGAAACGCTGTTCTGACTGCTAATGGCTCCTGATCAGAGCTGAAGCCCCTCTTCTACAAAGACAGGCTGAGAGAGTTGCTGTCGTTCAGCCTGGGGAAGAAAAGGCTCCAGGGAGACCTCAGAGCATCTTCCAGTACCTAAAGGGGCTACAAGAGAGCTGTAGAGGAATTTCTTACAAGGGCATGTAGCAATAGGACAAGGGGGAACAGCTTCAAACCATGAAAGGGTAGGGTTAGATTATTAGGGAGAAATTCTTCTGTACAAGTGTGGTGAGGCACTGGCATAGGTGGCCCACAGAAGCTGTGGATGCCCCAGCCCTGGAAGTGTTCAAGGCCAGGTTGGATGGGGCACTGAGCAATCTGGTCTATTGGGAGATGTCCCTGACCATGGCAAGGCAGCTGGAACTACATGGTCTTTAAGGTCCCTTCCAACCCAAACCATTCTATGATTTTATGACCTTTTTTAACTTGTGGAAAGTTAAGTTGAAAACCTAATGAAGGGCAAGGATCAATACCAACAGGCCTTGTGTCTTTGTGGCTTTTCCACCAATATCTCAGCGATGCTATCAGAGAAGTTAGAAACTCAGAACTGCAGTGACACCTTGCAAAGAAGCTTTTAGAGAAGGATTTAACATATCAGCCAGGACAAGCAATACTGGCAACCTTCATGTAGGATTTACCCAAAGGTGGTAAAAACATCCTGTGAAGCAGAGACAGAACTCAGTGTTCCAAGGTCAAATTTACTGATAACTTCTCAAAGATGTTTCTACATTTTGCTTTGCCCAAGATATCGGTGTAATAGTTGCAAGGAAACTGTTTTGGAAAATGGCTCTCTGGAGTGCTACTATGCTGCTCTGTTCTCTGGAGTGTAACAAGGCAGAACTCACATCTCATTTCAGGCAGTGTTTTTCTCATAAGAAAACTGATCCCAGATTAGCTCTGAAGACAATAAAATGCTACCTGTAGCCTTTTTTTTTTTCCTGTGGAATAAAAAAAGATAAACTAAATGGTTTAATTGATGCAAGACCCACTGCTCAAGCAGCAGGTTTTATTACATGATCAATTTAAACACAAAGAAAGAAAATCCTGCTGTAGCAGACCCTAACCTGGGTACTGATAGAGCACTGTCAGCATTTGCAGTAAAGGACTCAGCATCTGACAACTGAATTTATTAGAAAGAAGGATCTGGGCTCCAATGGATTCAGTCTTGATGAAAAATTAATGAATTTATAAGTCTCCTTTGAGCTTTTTGAAACATTAATACCTATTTTTATTTGTATTACCTTGATTTTAATGATTATTCTCTCATATGTGAGCTGTGCATAAATATTGACCTTGTCAGATGTCCGCTCCCTCCATCAGTGGAAGGACCCTGGCAGCTCCCTGTGCTCTGTATCTTCTTCTGGGCTCAGAGAGAGTGTCTAGCTGATGTGGCTGTATTTTTGCTCCATTCATATGATTAGTTTAAGAATATATTTATAGAATAATTATCTGAACGTAGTGTAACTTGATGGAGGAGTGCTTTCTAAAATCAGATGAGTTGAGCAAGAAATGTCATTTGTGCTAATCTGTCTGAAACTGGGTAAGTGTAAAATATGCTGTAGGGAGGAATTATCTCTTCTGCAACATTATAGGCCAGGAAAAAAATATCTTTATTACACAAAATATAATGTATTTATAACAAAATCTTTACTTATTCTCACTCATTTCTGTCTAAGTTAATGTGTTATTAATTGTGCATTTTTGGATATAATTTGAGGGGGGTAGGACAAACTATCTCTAGCATTGCAGCCACTTAACTGTAACAATCACATTTTCTTTTTAATAGAGTAAGTTAATTTTTAAAGTGATCTACAGAGGAACAGATGGGGGAACGAATTCTCTGTGGGTATCTCCTGCTACACCAACACTCGGAGCACAGAGCTGTGCCTAGTGCCAGGCACATCTACCTTGCAGTTCTTCCTTCCCTTGTTCTCCCGTTATCTTATGTCAGGTGACCAGAAATGGAAAAGCAGCCTCTGAAGGTAAAAATTCCTCTGGTGTTTGAGCAATCTGCTTCACAAACAAATTCCTTGCTGGGCTGCAGCATCCAGCAGCAGGGTCCCATCTTAGGGGTTTGTCTGCATGTCTGTAAGCACGACAGGCCTCCAGCAGCAAGGGAGGAATGTGGCTGCGAAGGGAAAGTTGGGAGGGGAGTCCCTGGCCCACTGATCACGGTGAAAAACACAAGAATAATTAACTGCTTCGTCATCTTCTATTTTGTTTCCCTGCTGACATGTGGACTCCTGCTACGCAGGAAGCAAAAACCCCACTGGCTTCAGTTGAACTGGGATTTCACTCCAGATTTCATCATCCTATTTTCTCATAAATTATTGCTCCACTAATTTATCTGTACAAAAACAGAGCAGCAACACATCAGCCATAAAGCAGACTTGACCTGTGGGTTTTCCATTACCTGTGATTTTGGAAGGAGGTCTTGGACAAGGGGCACTTGGAGGCTGGAGACTGCTCTAGTGGGCGATCTGAGCATCTCCCCATGCTCCTGCAGTGTGCCCTGTCCTCTCTTCCCCGTGCACACATCCTGATGCCAGCAAAGGGGCTGGATAATAACACCTGGTAGTTTTAATCCAAATTTTTAAACAGAAAGTGTGCCTCAAGTTATCAGCAAGAGCATGGTGTCAGTTCAGGCACCCAGTTCAGAGCTGCAGGGAATAACAATCCCACTACTGCAGGAGGAATGGCCATGGGTGGCTCAGGTTCCTTCAGGGTGCCAGATCTGCACTAGACAAGAAAGAAGAATCCTACAACATACAATTAAAAAGTCTTTAATAACAATAATTATAGCAGAGCAAGTAGGACGGAAACTGATAAAATCCCCACTCTTCTTATTGACTTGTATTTTTCTTTAAAATGTTGCCTACATCTGCTACCAACCTCTGAACCTCAGAGAGTATGCAAAAGCTGAACATTGGTGTGTGAGAGAAATGTACCCTAGACCATAGATCATGATGGTTTGAAGTGTTTTCAACCCTTCTATTAAAGTGATTTATGCAACAGATAGAGCTGATTTTGAGAGGTCTGTAATTAGACATGTAAGATTGAGAGGGGAAGAAAATCACCTCAGTAAAAGCTGGTGCCTTTCCAATTTCAAAGAATGAAATATTGTCTATTGTATCTGTTACTAACGACAATAATGTTGTGTTTATCTGACAAATTTCGTTCCAGGCCTTCAAAACAAGCAATGAGGTGCCCCAGAACTGGGCTGTAATAGTACTGCACCTGCCTGAGCTCAGACAAGGAAAGGGAATGCTGGGAGCTTGTGGGAAACAGCACACCCAAGAAGGAGGCGTCCACTGCCTGGAGAAATGCCTCCTGTGATACCCGGATAGCATGTGGACACATGTCATCCCTCTGCTACTGGATAGGGTTTGCAACATGTAGATCCCAGGTGAGAGATGACAGGGTGCTGTGGGGCATCAGTGACGTTTCTGGGAAGATGTCTCAGGGGACAAGCATTAGTGTGACAGCTACCAATGTGCTCCGCCCCTGCTGCCAGTGATGCCCAGTAAGACAGGTACCATGCAGGGCATCTCCTGGCCAGGATGCCAGCCATGCTCCTGGCTCCCTGGGCCTCCCACAGGAGCTTTGCAGCAGCAGCAGCATTTCTCCACGCGATCAGGCCCACGCTGGGCTGCCGAGAGCCACTGCTGATGCTCCACAATGAGGTGTGCAAGCTGGTAGGATATATTTACACATCTGCTCCTTTAGGACTGAAATTTGGGGATCTTGAGTTGAAGCCTCAGATTTAAATTAGCTGCTCCAAAGGCACCTGTTTCTGTAGGGTTTGATTGAAATGAGCTTTTTTTCCCCTAGAGAAAAAAGTTCCATAATGTCTGTTTTGACTCTGAAACCACACAGTCTGAGCAAAAATGAAACACCCTCTCTGGAAAAAATGCAGTTATCTGAGCACTTTAGAGTTATGATAAGAATTTTAGACTCGTGCTGGGAGTCTTTCAATTTCAATTGAACCTACCCCCTCCTGACTGTCACCCTCCATCCTAAACAGACACCTATGCACTCATGCAAGTTTGATTTCATAGAATCACAGAATATCCTGAGCAGGAAGGAACCCTCAAGGACCATCTTTTCCAACTTCCTGTCCTGCACAGGACACCCCAAGGATTACACCATGTGTCTGAGTGTATTGTCCAAAAACTCCTTGAGCACTGTCAGGTTTGATGCTGTGACCACTTCCCTGGGGAGCCTGTTCCAGTGCCCAGCCACTCTCTGGGTGTAGCACCTTTTCCTAATATCCAATCTCAACCTCCCTTGACTCAGCTTCAGGCCATTCCCACAGGCTGAACAAACCAAAACACCTCAGTCACTGCTCGTATGGTACCCTCACTTCAGTTGCTCCTCGTATGGCTTCCCCAGCATGTTATTTCACAGCATGTTATCTGTCTGGATGGCCCAGAAATGGTTGGGCCAGACTTCCATGTACTTGAGAAGAGCTCACCTCGAAAAGAGCATTATATTTGAGGAGATGGAGACTTTAAAGCCCAGATTTACTCCTAGCTGTCTCTGGGCTTCCTGGGCCTCCAGCAGAGCTGATTTGCCTTTTGGCCAAGCTGAGGAGCATTCTGTAAGGTAAAACACACTAAATGACCTGTGTCTGTGTGGATTAGAAATGAATCACTCTGTCAGAAAAGATCCTTTAAAACAATTGCAAATTGCTTCGGTGGGCATTGCTTTAGATGGTGCTTTATACGTGACCAATCAATATGTTTGTGTATATAAGTATGTAAAGCTGCATCAGTTCCTAGCAAATGCAATATTCATGTAGGTGTGGTGTCATGGGCATCTCTCCCCATTTCACTACGGCCAGAGAAAAGTCTGCAGTAAGTGCAGGATTGACAATATCTTGGCTACTCAGCAGTGGGGATCCAGGAACAGAACAGGAAAAGATGGATACATTCAATTTCTGATGGCTTTGCATGAAAAAAAAAAAAAATTGGCTTCTGTTCCAATTACAATGGTGGTCTGACTTACAAATGAGAACTTTTTCCAGTTTTGCCAGTGGTGGCATTTACCAATGGCAAAAGGAGGCTTCTCAAGGAAAGGTTCAGCTCTCAGTATGAGTCCTGGATATCTGTGGACAACGTGTGGTTAGTCATTGACTTTACCTCCCTTTCCACCCAAAACTATTGGTTCTTCTAGCATGAGTTAAGGAATGTCAATTTACACACCAAGACTGAAGTGCGCAGATGTAAATAGGAAATAATATGCGCCTCATCAGGATTTTTCCCTCTGTAAATTCAGTTTCTGATTCTGTTATGTTATGAATCTCCACAAGGAAGGTCTAGGGTTTTTTTTACCGCCTTGGACCACTCCTCCAAAGTATCACTAAACCATTTTATAAATGCAATTTAGTTGGCCTAGTTCCCAACAGAAAAAAAAACTATTTCCAGCCCCTACCAGTTGCATCTTACATATCCTTCAGGAACCAGCCAAGGGGCTTAAAGAGTGAGCCCATGTTATGGGTGCCAGATCTCTTAGTTTATCATTAAGTCGATAATACACTTCAACCTCATCACTATTCTATCATTAGGATCTGAGTGGTTTGAGTGTTTGACTAAGTGGGCTTTTTTCTCCTCAGAGATATATGAGATGCTGCCTCTCAGCAAGGTGTCCTGAAAACCTTTTCTTAATGAACAAGTGATTAAAAGGCTTAAGTGCAAGCAAGCATCCAAAACACAAGCTGCATTATCACAGAACGAGCCAGAAACAGGCTAACCCTCAGCGCTGCCGAGAGCACAGAGGTCCTTCACTCAGATGCTCTCGACACTTTCTTGTTCTGTTTCAGCGGTAGCTGCTGGGCAGGGTCCCATGGGCAGGCTGTGCTGTGGCCCAGGATCCACCATGGATGTCTGGCTTTGGCTCTGCCGTGTACAGCAAAGGCACCCCAGGGCAGAGCTGGTTTTTCCTTTGCTCCTGTGCATGTCCCTGTTTCTGGTCCCAGGCAGCTCAGGAACATGCTGTGAGTGTCCTGCTTCTACCCAGGCTGCGCCTCCTTTGAGATGGCGGCCAGGACTAGCACAGAGAGTGAGAGCGAGACAGAGTCCTCAGTACTTTGTACTTCTGCCCTATCTTTCACAACATCAGATTTTAGTATTACATTTATTTAGTATGTCATGTGGAGGTACAGTGAGATAACACCTGGGCTTCAGCATCACTTCTTGAGGCATGGAGATGACAATCAAAGGAACACATATGCAAGGAATGCCAGCCAAGGAAATGCAACTTTCCCAGAGTAGAACTCTGGTCCTTCAGATATCAGGGGAAGTTAGCCAATAGGTGCAGCAGAGATCAAATGTCACCTCATTTTCCTCACTAGATGTGAGTGTTGTGCAGGCAAACCAAGGGTGCTGCTTCTCTGAGGGATCCCTGAGTGCTGCCAAGGCAGCCTGTGCTTGGTATCTGCTTGTTCCCCAGTTAGGTATGAGACGAACAGGAAGGCTCTGGGAAAGCAATGGTGGGTGTCTAACACACCATGCCAGGACCTCCAGGTCCCCAGCACAGAACCAGGCCAATGATGTGGATCAGGACAGGGTCCTTCTGGTGGCACAGGCTGCTTATTATCTGAATGAGGAAAGGTGGAGAGATAAAAATAAAACCTTCTCCCTGACCTTTGTTAGAAATTTCTCTTCCATTTGTTTCTATTTCTGCCCTCTTCTCATTTTTTCCAGTAACTGAAACAGCAGCATGAGCTGACACTATCTGTCATTACCCACATCATTTTCTGTGACACTGGTTCAATTAACTGCCCTCACAGATATCTTCATGTTCCTGAGAAAAAAAGTTTCATTTCCCCAGCCCCGGAGAACCTATCTGTACAGATGTGGTCAATTTTGCTGCCTTTGATGCCCCATGGAGTTGTCTGGCTGATGTGCTCTGTGGTGGCTTCATCATTTTTTATTTCTTGCTGACCCCAGAAGATGTGGGCACCAGGTGCCTGCACCATCCCCAGCATCCTGTCTGAATTTCACCACCACCGAGTAAATTAAGCCTCTGACCTGGCCTTCCCAGCAGCCGCTACCCTGTGGCTGTTTTATTCTTGTTAAGCAGTTGTGGTAATCTCAGAAGCGGCTTTGAAGGGGCTGCCTGAGCAGGGATCCTCACTGATGGCTGGGTCTGCCCAGGGCAGGCACGGTGGCCGAGACCTGAGGAAGAGCCATTCTCCTCCTTATGCCATGACTGGAGAAGAGCTGCTCAGTTTGCCTGTTTCTCTGCTGGCCAGTCTATTCTGGAGCATCTTTTTATTGCAATTCTTTTTAGTGACCTGAAAGTAACACCCTTGGCTTCGATTTAACTTGTGGTTTCTATATAGATAGCATCTAGGCACTTATGACTTCCTCGTAGGTTGTCATTAAGGACTGTGTATTAGTTTCCAGCTCTGCCCATCTTCTTCCAGAGGCACCTCTTCTCCTTCCAGTCATTCGAGATACCAGCAGAAAAAGAACATTTTGCATTTGCAGGCACGGGGTTATGACCTCGCTTCAACCGAAGAAGACTTTTGACAGAGCAGTTAGTACAGTCCAGGTTGTAATAGACTTATCTGGTTCCAGACCTCGGTTAACATCTCATTCCTCTTCTCCTGAAGAGAAGAGGCAGTACAACTGATCTAATATACCTCGCCCGGGGCTGCGAGCAGAGTGCTGATTCACTGGAGAGCAGGGAATCCAGGAGAAATACTTTATTAACTTCTCACCCTGCTGGTAGTCTAGGTGGAGGGGGGAGTGACATGGAGGCTTAGAATTAAAAGTCTGATAATTTGCCAGGGAGATGATGACAAAAAATCATTTTATTTGCAAAGTTCAAGAAGGGTATTAATCAAGAAGAGGAAAGCAAATTGAAGCATTAAAATAAAGCACTCGATAGGAGCTCTTTGAAAGTGTGGCTAAAAGGTATTTCACTCAAACTCTCTCATGACACCACCACATTCCCCTGTTCTCTCCGTTTCCCCCCCAGGTCACACCCATTAATAGGATTACAGCTGTTTGTGATGCCAGCCCAGCTGCAGCCATGGTGTGGCTGAGCGCAGGCAGTTTGAGGCTGTGCAGGAAGGAGCTGCTCTGGGTAACTCTGACCTCTGATCCCCAAAACCAGCTTCCCAGTCCCTGACCCTGTGCTGGGCTGGGTGTTGCAATAAGGTTTATATCATGAGACAGGATGGAAAAGTCACTAGGGAAGGCCCATTGAATCTCGAATTTTAATGCCCTGATCTATAAAGAATTGAGAATTTGTCTCCTTCTTTTCCTTACAGGATGGGCTGAGCCAAAACAGCAGTGATGGGCAGGGGATAGTCAGACCGTCTGCTCAGTCCAGTGTGATGATAGGGAGCTGGCAGAGAAAAGCACAACTTTAGCTAAAGCCTGGCTGCTCACTGTTGTTCACTTGTGCATGCAGGGAGCGCAGGGATGCTCTGCCAGAGCCTGGGAGCAGAGCTGCTGCCACTGCTGCCACCACCATCCTCCCAATTCCCCTGGTCCTCCTTCCCAGCCCAGGGTCCTCTCTGAAAGCTTTAACTGGTGACACTGCAGGGGTTTCTACTTAAAACCTGAAAACTATTTCATCAGCTTCAAAGGAAAGGGGGAATGTCCTGTGAGAAAGGTGGGCTCTCTCTGCCATGAATGCTTTTACAATCATCCACTATCCTTTGAAGAAGATTGTGAATCACATACAACGTACATATATATATATATATGTATATATTTGCTTCCAATCCATCAGGCTGCTGCTTGGGTACCACTACTGTGTACAGCTGTCATGACAGTACCCACACAAGGCGGAAGGGAACTGCCTGGTACAGTTTTACTTATAAGTACTCCAGCCTCACCTGTGATTTAGTTGCTGAGCCTGAAAGATCTGAGGACAGGGATGCCAGGCCAGGACAGCCTCTGTTTAGCTCGGTCTTGGAGCGGAGAACAGGAGAAGCTGTAGGAAAGAGGTGGGAAAAGGGTGCCACTGCTGCTCTCCCATGGCCACAAACCTGCCTACACACTTCACCATCAGAGATTTTCCAGGGAGATTGCAAACTCCTTCAAACTCATCCTTTCCCCCAGCAGGAAGCCGAAGAAAAGCCAGGACATTAAATAGTCAGAAAAACCCTCAGCCAGACCAGTTCTTACATGTAAGCTGCCATTCTTCAAAAGCATAGCATAAATATTTCAGCAATTCTTCTGGTATTAGAATTACCCAGATGGGCTGAGATAAGAAAACCATCTCAAACAAACACAATGCATCAAATTGCACTGTATCGAATCGGCCCTGCTTGCCAGGTACACACCAGAACTGGATTGCATCAGGTTGGATTGCATGGGCGGGTCAAGTTCTTGTGTTATAACTAAGCATTTCCATTGATTTCAAAGGCCTGTTAATTGTTTTAGTGATGCAAAGAGAGCTCTTGGCTTAATTCTGACCAGTGTGGGGAATGCAAAAGCTGGGAAGCAGGGCAGACGGAGAGGGCACCGGTCAGGGTCAGAAGAGGAGGTCAGGCCAGTGATTCCCTCTGGGGTCTTCAGCCTCGTGGGATGGGCAATCTGGGACATGTCGGATGGGGTAACAGGGAAAGGGGAACTACGCCTCCCCCAGCCTACCACCAAAACAAACACCTAGAAAAGAGGCATTCCTGAACTTCTCACACAACAGAAGAAAATGTGTGAGGAAAGCAGAGGCAAAGCCCCTGTGCCCAGCAGACGCTTCTGTGGAAGCATGGGCACACTGTCTTGCTCTGCAGCAGGCAGGCTCCTGTCCTTATCACGGTGCTCGTACGCCAGGGCTTTGCTGAAGTGGAGGTAAATACAATACAAGGGAGTTGGGAGAGACCTGGCACAGGAAACTAACAGCAAAGCGAGGGGAAGGAACTGGTACAGTGTGAGATAAAACGAAGAATGGAAGGGCTGTGGGGTGGCAGCAGCCTTATCGAGTTTTTAAGCCTCAATCTAATTAAAAGAGATACATAATTAAAATGAAGCAATTAACTGTTTTGTAATTAAATACAAAAATAATTAAGTTGAAATTGAGCACGATAACATCCAATTGTCAGGACAGGATTTATTAGTACTTTAATCTGATGAATTATTTTCATTGTTCTACTGATTGCATTCCTGTGGAAAGAAATCGGTCGTTTCTGTAAGAAGGGACACAAGTTGTTATTCCATGTCCTTCGGGCTTCTTGAAACCTGAACATTGATACAATGAGTATACAAACCATGATTCCACGTTTCCACAGGAAGGGCTGTCATTTTGTCATCAAATTTTTGTCAGTGCCCCAAGAATTTCATATTATAATCTACGTTTTCCATCACACTTGTTTGCAGCTATTTGGTCGGTGTAAAATGTAAAGCACTTGGCCTAAAAACTGATTTTATTGCTGCATAAATGGTGATGCTCTGTGGAATTTCAGGCCAGAAGAAATACGTACATAGACATGATGTCCATTACAGTATAGCAAGTGAAGGAAAAAAATTACGACCACATTTTGAGAAGCAGACCCTGAACCATCAATGTTTATCAACCTGCTTCAGTTTCTCTATGCTCATGCACAAGGTGTTTATGTGTTTTGCTAGATAGGGGCAACAAAAAGTGAGGTTACAAATGCCCAGAGTAAGTATAGGCCACTGATTCTGATGCCTTTGAACAGGTTTGAGTACATGGCTTTAGACTTCCCACCTTGAGCAGAGGATCAAAAAAGTCTTTTCTTCTTCCTCAGTGCCAAGTGACAACTCAGTATCGCTCATCTCAGAACAAGGGCATGCCTTGGTGCCTTGCTTGTCGTCAGTGGAGCTGCAGTGATTTATGAAATAACTGAAGTCATCTGGGCAAAACACAACAAAGAACAGTGAGAAACACTGGAAGGATGGAGATCCATCTTTCATTTGGACATTTTCAGCTGACAAATTTCTTGCTGGTGTGGGGATTTAGGACATTGGTAGTGTCCTTCATTGCGCTTTACTTGAAGCATATTGCTATTTGTGTAGCTTTTGGTCTTCTGTACTACCAGTCTTGTGCTTGCAACAGTGATGGAGTGAGCCTTGTCCTGTGTGAATATATATTAGAAGTTTGCTGGACTCTTCCAGACTAAGCATCTATTTCAAGCAGTTGCCTGTAACTGAGGAGAATGGTGACCTGTGGACCTTTTTACAGTCTCAGTCCTGCACTTGGAAAAAAAAATAATAGAAGTGTGGATTTATCTGTGAAAAGAGTCATCTCAGTTAAGATCACAGGAACTGCCAAATTTTTCAGCCTCATTGGAGATGGGATACTAGGCAAGCCTGGCATTAGATGCCTGAAAGGAAGGCATAAGAAAACCAAGACGAGCAGATCTCTAATGATCTCCTACTTCTGCTCACATAGTTCTCTAGTATTCAGACTTGTGTAATGCAGAAAAAACCAAGTTAGGACGTATTCCAGAACCTGTTGTGCAATTTAAGGAGCAAAGTCGGTGGTGGTGGGTAATTAATAGGAAATGTCCTGCAAAGAGAAAACCAGCTGTGATAAGTGATATAAAAAGTATGGTAGTGGTGAGCTGTATAGCTCAGAAAATTCCTATCCTATATTAAATGTCATCTGATTGTTCAAGAAAATGATGGTCCTCCCCCACAAGGCTGAAAATATGATGCTAAATTCACTTATAGATGCCTCAGTAATACTGGAAAGATGGCAGAGAGGGAAAAACTCATAAATGAGAAACAGAGAGAAAGTTGAACAAGCTGATTTATGGGGAAAGATTAAAGTAACTAAACGCACATCACTCAGATAAATGACATCTCAGGGGAACATAATTGCCAACTCCAAGGACTTGAAGGATTGGGCACCTAGGAATGAGAAGATTCCCCAGGGCCACACAAGGCTGGGAGCTATATAATGGGGAGAAATGGGTGAAACTGCACAAATGAAAATTCAGGTGGAGGCATGAGAAATGGTTCCTTATGGAGACATTTCATGAACTACAAAATCCTCTCCTAAGGGGACCAGTAAAACCTTGGGTTATTTAGCACTAGGCTAGAAAGGCACAAATCTGCATCTGCAGTGGGTGCACGGGGTAAGTTAGAACCCTTTTCCATCTCCCTATACTGTTTTTTCATTTGTTTGTTTGTTTGTTTGTAAAAAAGCTGGGCTATTTGTCCCTCTTCTGTAGCGTCTACTTGCAACCCTTTGGTCCTCGGCACTCGGCATCGCTGGCAGCTCAAGCCCTGTCAAGCCCCGTGTCCTGATGCAGCAGATCCTCCGAGCTGAGTCATGCCTCGAAGGGAGCCGACGCCACACCATGATGAGACGACTTCGCTGCTTTGCACCCTGCAAGAAGAATTGTCACTTGCTAATTGTGTAGCATCTCTTGTCTTCCACGTAGTTCTGCTGGCAGCAGCAGCAGATGTAGCGGTCTGCTGGCACACGCCGGTGGAGCCAGCCCTGGGTGACAGCCAGTTACACATATGCAGCAGCAGGAACAAAACTCTTGACCTTCACTTCCAAAGACACCGACCTCTGTGGAAGGACCCACCCAGTTAGATGGTCCACAGTATTTTAATGCGTGCAATTCAGTAATGGATAGCAGAGTGAATAAATAAGTTTTATCACCTCTGACACCAGATTGCAGAGTCACTTTAGGTACATTGTAATATTCAGAACACAAATTGATCCGGGGCATAAAGTTTTCCAAGAGGCAATGGATTAAAAATATTTCAAAATAAAAACAGAACAAGGATATCAAGACTGCCTTTTGCACTAGAGAACGAATACAGGCACCCAGACTTTGTCCCATTATTCATCTGCTTTTTTTGAAGGCAGCTAAGCAGAGCTTAACTGGTCATCCTTTTTCCCAGCAAGCCGAGACCACACAGAGGCAGCGTCATGTCTGATACCCGAGGAGCAGCCGGTTCCCAAGATCACTGCACATCCCGTTAGGTAGGGGCATGTGCTGGGGAAAGGGTTATTCCGACAAGTTAGACTGTGCTCGCACTGAGATCCATCCCAGCTCTCCTGCTGGGGCTGTGCTTTCCGGTACAGGTCAGGCCAGCCCCTACTTTGTGCTGGTGACAAGGACAAGGACGAGATGTGCCAGCAGACAAAGGCAGAGGCAGCTCACTGCTCTAACCGTTCTGTGGGTAGAAACTGCTCATTGCCTTAATCTGTGCTAGGCAGTGAAGAACAGCCAGACAGAGATTTTTACCTCTTTGCCCTTTCTGTCTGGTTTTCCTGCTTCTAAATTTTCTACATGAAAAAGAGGAGATGGGGCAGAATGAAAATGATGTCAGCATCAAAAGGATGATAGTCTCTGCATGGATGTCTACATCTTTCGTTCTTACAGGGTGATGCTTGCATCAGTCGCCGTTTGCAGTGCCCAAGAGTGCCTGTTACCAGCAGCCAGGATCCTCTTGACTGGCTGGGAAGAAAGCAGCGGCATAAACGTGTCAATAGAGCACCAGCAATTTGTCAAGCAGTTATAATGCACTAATCAGGGGGGTGGAGTGGAGAAAACTCTGCCAAGACTCAGCCAGCTCAAAGGAAGCTGCTGCTTGTGCACAGTGCTGGGGCTCCTTCATCTGTGGGCAAGCCCAACAACTTCCCAGGAGCTGATCAGTCCTGGGACTGAGGAGGCAGCACTGGCTGCGCTGGCTTCACTGTCTGGCTCATGGCTCCTCTGCCTCCCTGGTCCTTACACAGCTGCCCTGTGCTGACGAGCAATGCCATGACCCCTGGGTACCCCAACAGCAGGAGATGGTGGCAGTGAGCATCAGGACAGCCCTCTAGGCTGCCCACAGTTGTCCTCCGCCTGTCTGGGATCAGCTCAGAGACCCAACACCGTCTCCTACTTGAAGGAAGAGTTGGGCCCATTTAGAGACAAGTTATTTGCCATGAAGTATCACTTAACACCTGATTTACTGAGCTTGCCAGACAAAAGAAAAAATATTCCAGTCCTTACGTGGTACTCTCCTTGTTTTTTTGTTAATGCAGCAGATTTCAAACAAAAAAGGCATTTGAACAGCATTGATAGGCACAAATAAAAATATAACCATGCAGACAGGTAGCAAGGGAAGAAGTGCTGCAGTCATGTGGAAAACTGGGGGATACTTCTCCAAACCAGCCCCCACAGTCCTTAAAGATGCTTAGCCCTCCCCTGGGATTGCAAAGAAACCTTAAAAAGAGATCTCCCCTGCATCCAGCATTGTCTACATTCCTCTCCTCCGTGGTCAGAGCAGATAGGCGCAGTATTGATTCATTACTTCAGGATTTTTGGGGGTGGAGATGAGGCTGTACTGCGTATTCCCCATGCTATCTTATCATTAATGCATTAAGGAGCTGAACAAGCAATAAGGGCAAATGGACTTCAAAACACAGGGAACTGTCTCCACAAGGCTCAGGCTGATTTACGGCAATTACATCTTGGCAGCATCACCAGAGCCCATTAAGCCCCGCACCTGCCTGTAACTTGAACATCCCCCAGTTTAGAGGGGGCACTCGCCATTAATCACCCCAGCACTGCCACAAACCCTCCTGGTCCGTGATGGAAGGCAAGATGTAAAACAATGTGGGGAGGATTAACAAAAAGTTAATAGGCTGCAGAGCGCAAATTGATCTGAACTTCAGAATCGGATACTGTTTCAGATACCAGGATGCTCTGCTGGCCTCCTTCCAAGGTCTGAGGGGAAGGGATTGGAGACAGAGCCTGGAGCCATTGCATTTGACTCAGGTTTTCCTTGCCTCTTCGCTTTCTGTTTCATTACCAGAGGTGGTCCGGCTGCTCAACTATTAATTTTCTTTCCCTGTTTTTGAATTTTTATTGCTTTTAAAAGGGTGTCTCTTTGTGACACCATTACTTTGCAGGGCATCTGTGTACAAATCACCAAGTGAAAGTGTAGCACTGCTGGAACTGAGGGGACGGCTTGTGCAATGCCCACCGAGGGACGATGCTGCTTGCTCTGAGGGCTGGGGTGCAGGAAAGCTGGGTTTGCCATGTGCCTGCTGTTTGCACCATGGATGAAAACCAATAGTGAAGAATATCACACCAAAAAACACAAAAAGGGGGGATACTTCCAAGCATTGGTGCACTGAGGATGCATAAGAAGCCCCGTGGCAGATCCCAGTGTTCGAACAGATGAGAATGGACGAGGTTTGGGGGGAAAAGGCAGCGAAATATTTCATTCCAGATACCACCAGCACAAAAGACCTTCAGAGGAGTTAAAATTTACTCAGTGATCCAGAAGTGTTTATGGCCCACGTAAAATTTACCAGAAAAATGTCAGATGTCAGTGGATTGTATTAAATGTAAATATTACACAACTCGCAGCTTCCGTTTCTTATTGCAGCCTGGCACGTAGCTCTCGTGGATCTCCTGTTTGAAGGGGAGTCTCTGGAGGTGCTGCTGCTTGGCGGCAGGTCTGGAAAGGTTTCAGCATGAGCTGTGCTAGCCGCACCTCCCGTCGCCCCCATGAGACACTGCCAGGCCGCTGACTGACAACTCTTACGGTGGCGAACGCACCTGGCTCATCAGAGAAGCCCACCCTGATGTGTCTGTGACAGACACTGCTGTGACGCTGACGTCCGTCACCCCCAAAAGGGCTGTGTAATCTGGCAGCACCCCAACAGAGGGAGGAGAGGGCAGCAGAGGATGCTCTCCTGGGTACACTTGCTGCCTCCAGTTCCAGGAGGGACTGAGGTGGGCACTGTCTCCTATGGGTGGTTCAGGAAGAGAGGAGAGAGCATGTGGGCATTGCTGCTTGCTTGGAAGATGCTCAAGAGCATGGTGGCAGTGGGATCATGCAACTGCTAAATGCACTTGCATTTGATGAAGGGGAAGACGCTTTGTTAAAGCTGTCCTTGGATTTGGGCAAGTACCACCAAGGCTGAGTGCGGGCACAATGCAGCTTAATCCAACAACTTGTCTCCAACAAGCCTGAGAGACATCTGGCTTGCTTACAGTACTGCTGGACCTCTAATCTGTTTTGCTGGCTATTTCATTAATTTAACAAATCACTTCTTCTTTGGCCTGGCCTGTGGATCTCAGCTGCTGTGTTGTGTGCAGGATGTGACTCAGGCCTCGGTGCATCCTTTCTGTGTTGAGACGCCTTGAGGAGTTGTGATGCTAAGTCACATCAAGGTGTTTCTGCAGCCAGGCAAAGCTGAGGCAGATGAGTCAGTGTAGGGCATTGCAGCTCACAGCCACAGATGCTGGGAAAGGACTCCATGCCCTGGAAATGCTGTTTTGTGTTGCCCTGTTGTTCACTGTGCAGGTTACTGTCATGGTACCAGCTCTTACAAAAAAAACCCCAAAAAACCACACGGAAGATTTTTTTTCTTGCTTTCTCCTCAGAACGTGCAAATGAAAAAAAACAAACCCAAACACTTGTGTTACAACTTATGTCATTTAAAGCTGCAGTGGATTTCAGTGTACTTTCCCCCTAAAGGATTAGCTTTGACAATATTGTTCCTGAAAATCCCTCTCCTGCAGTCTCTGGGAAGCTCACTGACACAGCATACACACCAAACGCAGGAGCCTGGCCCATTCCTGCTGCAAGATAAAGGAGATTCAATCATACTTCTACTATAAAAAACATAAGTACAACAGGCTTTAGGAGGATCTCACGACAACTTAAAAGAAAAGTTTCTGGGATCTCTTTTACAGATAGAAAGATTTTTACTCTGTGCTTTAAGCAGTGAGTTGGCTATTTATGCCTGGAGAATGTACACTAGTATTATCTGGAAATAGTTTCTGGAAAGCAGTTTCAGCTCCTGCAGACATGTAAACAGGGATGATCCCCAAATACAATTTATATCATGTTTTTCTAACACAAGAGCCAAGACCTATTAAGGGTTCATTCATGTGTTTTTCAGGAAGCTGAGGAATCCTGTTGATATTTGGAGGAGGGAGAAATTTCCTGAATGAGCAAAATCTTTCTCTCCAGTCATTACTGCAGAGCCACGTTGCAGATTTGGCTTTGAGAACAGATACTTCTTGTTCAGACCAAAGAAACAAACTCACTAAAACCGTAAAATGAGATAAGCACGTGCAATTCCTGCTGATATTCACAACAAGCTGAGTTGCCATGTGCTTATCGGAGACCTTGGCCTTCATGAGAACAGCAAAATGTTTAGTCATCCCTCACTGTTAAGGAGATGAAAGATGCCCCAGCAGCTCACTGCTCCTCCTGGCAGGCTTAGGCTCAAGCACATGCTGCAGTTCTGCATTTTGCCTTCCAGAAGAGTATTTGGAAAAAAAATGCAGATGTTTCCTGCTCAAGAACCCAAACTGTGGCAAAAGTCATTAAAATAATTTGAGGCGTTATTCACGTATTTTGACCTGGCTGTATATAACTGTGATTGCTTTTCCCCCAGTAAAAGCATCTGGGCATGCACAGGAAAATTTCATATGGGGTTTAGGGCTTTCAGACTTGGAGGTATGAGAAATATGCTGGGAGCCCCCATGGACACTTCCACTTTCCTGACAGAGAAAGAGCATGTTTTTTCCTGTCTTGTTTGACATATGCAATAAGAACACTTTGCTTTCAATCTGTTAAAGCAAGCAATTGCTGCAGTGGTGAGAAGATCTCCTTGGATGGACACAGCTGAAAGGTTAGTAGTGTTTATTGATTTAATAATTCTCATTCTTTCTCAACAGATTATCTTTCCAGAGACATTAGCGGAGACAGAGCCCAGAAGTACAGAAGAGCATCTCTGATATGTTAGGAAGGCAAAGGACAGAGGGAAAAGGTGATAAATTGCTCTGGTCCTGACCTATTAAGCCCCAGGCACAGATTGGAAGATAGAACAGGAAATCCATGCACCTATTTTCTAAAGGGAGCATTTATAAGGATGGTGTTCATGTTAACCTTTCACACTGAGGTTGTCCACCACCCCTTGTTACATACTGGATAGTCAATCACTGGTGCAGAGAGCACGTAGGGAGAGATCTTGGCTCAGGACTTCCTTCCCCTGCTAGCTGATGAACTCATGGTGACCAGGGAGGAATCTGAGTCATGTTAAAGTGCTTTTCTAGAGGCAGAAGTGTGGTATTGAAGCCCCAGAGTGTGTTGGTCCTGAGCAGTAGCAACAAGCAGATGCCTGCAAAGGTACTGTGGACTTCCCCAAACCAGGCCCACTCAGCCCACCGAAGGGATGAGCAGCCTGGCCCTACTACCGTGCTTTCCACTGCCATCTGGTTACCATTTTTTTAAATTTTCAGAGCATCAGAGGAAATGAATAACAGCCCTTCATGTTCCCTTTGGCTCCTTCCAGCAAAAAAAGGGGGCAGAAGTACCATACACCTGGGAGCTGAACAACCTGGTTTGGAGCAGGCTGAATGCCCACGTGAGAAGTATATCCCACCTCTCAGGCAGTGCCTGGGACCTTGCATTCTCACCACTGAGATCAGTCCAAACTGACGTGCTGATTTCTGTGATCTCGCTGTATTTACTGAAAATTCCTTTCCTGAGCATCCGACCCCTCCTCTTGACATAGGTTTGTTGTTCTGCACAACGGACTGTAGCCTGTGGGTCTTCTGCACGATTTTCGGAGCCAAAGTGGGCCAGCTCCTGAGTTGCACTCTGTACCCCCACAGCCATGGGCGTGCTGAGACCTTTAATGGGTTGCTAATTGCTCTGATTACAAGTCAAGACCGAAGAGGAATTGTTGGATGATGAGCTCCCTGGCAGACAAGAAGATACCAGTGGAACATTTTTGATGAATAATTCAGTAAGCAGGAATGGGAAATGAACAAGTCTTCTGTCTGCTAAAGGGAAGAAAAAAAGACCAAAGAAAAAAAGAAGAAAAGACATGTCCTGCCTGAGCGAGACAGACCCCTCTGAGCCTGGGTTTCAGCTCACAAAGGGCAGCACAGCCTGGCTTTGTAGGTGGTGGCCAAGCCTTTGCACGATTGCACCATACCCAGTTACAAAACACTTTGCATAGTGGAATCAAGCCCACCTCCCTGCAGTGATTGCTGCAACCAAGGGTGAGCTCACAGGCTCAGGTTCTCATGTGGTGTAAATCCCCCAAAGTCTATTCAGCTGAAGGAACATACACTAGTCACAAGCTGGCAAGCCATGGAAGCTAGGATAGAGTTTTTACTTTGGGGGAGGGCATAACAGGTTTTCTTGCTTGTGTTTTTAGCTTTATGTTAGTAACTTTGGAAGGTCTGAGCACGAACTTTTTTATCCAATATGGAGAGGAACTTTCTTCACGGGTGGATCTTGTTTCCGGACCAGAGGACAATGTGCATATAGAAGCCTTAGTGCAGGACAGGAGCACTCTCAGTGAGGGCTGCTTTTATGTCATGCATCTGCGTCAACGTGACAGTAGCATGTGACAATAGCAGTGCAGAATTTTCTTCCCATTCATGATGCTGGAGTTGTGATACCTTTCTTTCTCTCTTCATAGTTTCCAATTACTCCTCTCACTTGCATTCTGCAGATGCAAACTAACTTAATCTCTTCCCTATCGAAGATCCGCTCTCTTAATCCAATGGTGGCAACAGCAGCAAACATTTCAATTAAAACTGTGTTCCACAAAATAGATTTATTCATTATATTTTCTCCCTTCCTTTGCAAGAGAAGAACTAATTGGGAACAGACATGTGAAGGACTTGCACCCAGAAGTCTGCAAATAGAAATACACTGGTTACTCTTCTAGTGAGGAGAGGCAAATGCTTGAGCTATCAAAGTTAACAGTCAGGGTGGAAAGCAGAGGAAGGGAAACCAGTGTTTCAGGAGTGAAAGGCTTCTGCCCAGTTTCCTCTAGATCCCTGGACCCATCCCAGATAAATTCTCTACCCTTCTGGGAGGTTACAGTGCTCCAGAATGTGGAGGAGATTATTCACTGAGTTGGTACAAAGTTGTCCTGGGTAGGTGGGTCTGTAAGGACCATCCTGGATCCTTGCTTTGGCACCCAAGCCTCAGGGCACTTCCCACCATCTGCTACTAGAGGATGCCACAAAGTGGGAGCAAGGGAGAAACTTCTGGGTTAAGCTCTATTTTCTTTACCAGTTCACGTGCATAACTCAGGCACCTTCTGCAGTTTGCTTCCTCCCTTGGAGTGAAATTCAGGTGCTGGTTCATTTGTACAAAACCAATATGATCTCATTTGAGACTTGAGTTATTAAACCCAGGACACAGGACTTTGCATTCAACCACCATTTTTTTCTTGGGGAAAGTAGCTCATGTGAGGGGATTATACTAAACTCCATGCAGCTCTTCTCACAAGCAAGTGCAAAAATAATTCCTCAGCTTCATTCACAGCTATACCTAGAGAAGTCAAAAGCTTGCCAAGATGAAGACCAGACACCCCTCTCCCCAGCAAAGAAAGACTCATTTTATTGGGGAGCCCTATTGAATCAGTGAATCAGACGATGAAGTCTTTTGTACTGAAATCAGCCAAGTTTGCCATGGACTAATTTCTTACCAGAAAACAACTGAGTGGCTGCAGCAAGGTGCATTGCAGTCATTCTTCTTGAGCAGAGCAGGTGGCACAGATCCCCACCCAGACGCCTAGCAGCAGTGTAAAACATGAACACAGGCATAGCTTGCAACATGCAGTCATGGGATTTTCTTTCTCTGCTCCCCTTATCCAGAGGCAGATAGGCATCACAAACACCCTGGAAGGCTGTGGCTCAATTTATCCTCTCTTTCTAGTTAGTTTTAAGATGGCTTTTAAAAGATGGTGGTGGGTTAGCTGGTAAATGTGTGCAGTTCTTGGTAGAGCTCACCTCTGATGATGTCTAGTGGGATCCAAGAAGCAATAATGAGGAGAGGATTAAAGTCCAAAGTTTCAGGGTCCACCTGAAGTAACCCAGAGTTATTAGGTGATGCAGGACTCTTAACGTCTGCCTTTTACCATACCAAGCACTTTCACCATCACCCACTCTCCTTCTTGCACACTCCTTTTCCTGGTTATTTGTCATTTGAGCTGCTGTGCTGTACTCAAAGGCTCTCCTGCAACCAATCCCCACAGCTTGCTCCCTGGGTACTTAGCAATTTGTCCATCTTGGAAGAATATGACACTTATGAGGGCAAACTTTGCAGCATGGAGGTCTTTGGATGCACATCCTTGGCCACTCCACAGTATTATCCAGGAACCTCATTCTGCTGATGCAATCTGAGAAGAGGACAAGGATGGAATCAGCAAGATGTTGCAGTGCAGCCTTGAAATCTTCTTTCAGTTTCTTCTTCATGGTCTTTATCTCCACAATGAGATATCATAGACTCCATAACATGTTTCTTTTTGCCAAAACTAATTTCAATATCTTAAACAGGAAATATTGTTGATTTTTCAGTGGAAACAATAGAGACCCTCCCCCTGCAAACGAGGTGGGACTGAAGCTTCAGGCCCTAGTTTTGCTGAAGTTTTAAGAAAGTGGTAAAAGTTGCCTTATTAACAGACCCTGTGGGTTATGTCTCTAGGGGTATACATGACAGTCACAGACCCTGACTTCAGACTCTTAAACATACAATCCTTCTTTACTGTAGTTGCATCATTTCTCACTAGTTCTGAATTCAGTCTCTTTGCAAAGTGTGTCTGTGAGTAAGGGAGCACAAAGATGATTGCAAAGTAACAAAATATTAAGCAGGAGGCTTATGTAAAACCTGGGAGATGCCAAAGTATTCATGATGCAAATGAGCTTGCAAACACAACCCATCTGCTCCACTTCAATACTTTCCTGACAATTCAGCGCATTATTTATTTGGTTAAATAATTTTCTGACCTTCCTCTTGCCCTCCTTCCCCAAGGAAATAACCCTGACCTTTTTTCTTTGCAGGGAAATCCTTAAGAGTGGCTTCTAAATGAAAACATATTGGAATAGGAGCAAACACCAAACATGCTATAAATGAAAGCAATTCCATATCAAGAGGTGCCAAAGTCTTACTAAGCATGACAAAGAGCACTTCTGCTCCTTAGGGAAAAGGGAGACTTTGTTCTTTCAGGTGACGCAAACAGTAGTAGGAAGGGTTCAGTAACAGGCTGTGCTGGTTTTGGCTGGGGTAGAGCTAATTTTCTTCCCAGTAGATGCTGTGGGGCTGTTTTTGATTTGTGCTGAACAAAGAGTTGATAATTCAGGGATGTTTTTGTTACTGTTGAGCAGGCCTTGCACAGAGGCAAGGCCCTTTCTGCTTCTCACACCAGGAGTGGGCTGGAAGTGCATAAGAAGTTGGGAGGGAGCACAGCTGGGACAGCTGACCCCCACTGACCAAAAGGATATTCCATACCATATGGAGTCATGCTCAGCATATAAAGAGGGGGAAGAAGAAGAAGGGGAGCATGTTTGGAGTGATGGCATTTGTCTCCCCAACTAATTGTCAGGCGTGATAGAAACCTGTTTTCCTGGAGGTGGCTGAACACCTGCCTGCCCACCCGAAGCAGTGAATTAATTCTTTGTTTCGCTTTACTTGGGTGCACGGCTTTTTCTTTACCTATTAAACTGGCTTTATCTCAACTCACAAGGTTTACCTTTTCTTTCCAATTCTTTCCCCAATCCTGCTGGTAGGAAGTGAGTGAATGGCTGTGTGGTGCTTAACTGCTGGCTAGGGGTACCACCATGACACAGTGGTAAATAATATGTGGCAATTTCCCTCAAATCTCTGTTAGGCTTTTTGTGCTAAATCAACCTGTCCACAGCAGAAATGATTCCTAAGTTGCACTAGGTAGTGAGGTATCTTCTATGTGCCCTAATTTAGGCATATCCCATGTGCTCTTCCAGGCACCCCCATGGCTGGAAGCACCAAGAACTGTGAGCAGCAGGGCCACATGTGCCATCTGAGCAGAGCAAGGGACAGCCGCGGCGATGCTTAGCTTTCACAACGGAGGTGAGGGAAGACTTCACCACTCAAGCAGAAACATTTTCAGAATCAAGAGTATAAAAATAAAAGGGAAAAAAAACCCCAACCAAACTTTTAGAAGTCTCACAGCTGCTATTGCCGATCATGTGTGTGACTCAGAGGGTAGACTGTACGCTATAAATGGAAATGGGTTACTTATAATTTGACTGATAATGTCTTAGTTTTTGTAAGAAAAATGTCTTTTGAAGAAATGCTATAGTGGGGTGGCAAGCTGTACCATATGTTCTTTGCTGCAGCTGACTTTATAATACATCTCAGCTACACTTTAAGCTGTATAGCACTGATTGCATTGTAACTCCTATGTCCTCTGCAGATAAAGTTATGGAAATATAATGATTGCGCTTCAGATACATGCCAGCGCTGTCTATACTATTTCAAATCATCAGACAAGAGAAGAGCACCTGCTTGCCTAGGCTTTCCCTGCTTGTTTACCGCCTTCTGTACCACAGTGAAGGAGGCTTGCAGGTCCCCCAGAGAGAGTAAGCACCAAAAATAAAAATTCATGCTTGCTGGAGCCATGCTTTGACTATGTAGTACTTCATGGCAAAGCGTGGATACCTTGTGCCCTCACATAGGGCAAAATTAACAACTACAGATGCCTGAGCCTTCAGAAGGCTAACTGGGGAGCAGACAGCCAGGAGAAAACCTGGCGGTTCCCGTCCTTGACCCTGAAAGAAAATAGGTCTGGAAATGATGGTCACTGCTACCCAGATTCATCTCAAAATGTCTCGTCTGTTAGGAAATTCCTTGGACAGTCTTCTGCTGTACCTCCGGGAAATGCTGATGCCATTTGCCAGAGCTGTGGTCTGGCCAGCACCCTGTGATAATTGGCCTATTAAATTTTGATATTGCGAGAAAGCTGAAGCCACCCGAGACGCTGTGGTGTGGCCTCCTGGCACTGCCTTGCTGGATCAGAGCTAGCAGAGCCCTGCCTCTCTCTGTCTCTGGATAATACTGCAAGATGTCTATCTGCACTGGCAGCCTGGCTGTGTGCGGACATTTGCAGGGAAAACAGTTTGTCACTGTAAAGCATCTGTGTGAGGGGAGCTGTAGAAAACAGTCAAAAGGTAACTTTCTCTCTGGAGGGTTTGATGCAGTGTCTTTGGTCATGATTTTACCAGCAGGCCACCTTCACCGCTGCTTTACATAAGATATTTTAATGTAGGGCTGGGCCAAATAGTTGTCACCCCAGAAAATCTGTCTGCACCACACAGCTGGTCTCAGTCCTGGGCTGTTCAGTTGCTTCAAGGGCTGTACCATGTCTTATGGCAGAGAAATGAGATAAAATTGTGGGGGAGCAGCAGGCATCACTGCATAAGGAGTCCCTAAGTCCCTGTGCCTCACCCTTTGCACACTCCTACTGCCCCCATTGATGCTCCTCTTCTGCCTTTCAGTGGTCCTGCCCATTGTGCCAGATCTTGGCAGCCCTTCCCCTGGCTGCCCCCACTCCATCTCCCTGCCTTCCTGCAATGCTTCTTTTTTTCCATAACACTGCATCTTACGGACTGGGCTAATCTATGCCAGCCAGGAGTAACCAAAATCCTAGGCAAGGCAAGTACTCAGGCTGTTTTTCCAGCAGTGGTCAAGGCAGGTTTTCCTAATTCCCCATGTGCCTCCAGCCAGTTACTAGAGGAATGTCCCCTGTACGATTGGGTGTAGTGGCATTAGGCACATATTACTTCAGGAATTCAAAAAGGCAAGGCAGAGGGCTTGATCTTTCTGCACCCTTCTCAGCAAGGTTGTCTTGAAAGGTTATCATTTAACCCACATGCCAATTGCAAATCATTTTATATAAGGCCACTGGTGAAAAAGCAGGAAAAAATGCAGTGAGAGATGGCAAGAGGTGATGGTTTATGCATTGCAACATTGAACCCCTCCTTCATATATATATATATATGTCAGCCTGAATGCACTGTATCTACTGAATGCTTTATGGGATAAGGAATGCACTGGCTAAAGGTTGAAAGGAAAATTTAACATCAGATTTAAACGGTGACTCAGTGACTTGCAGAGAAATTCGTGGTATGCTGGATGGGTCAGCACCAGAGTGGGAGAGAGCGTGACTCAGAGGTGTGGGGAAGGGTGGTGAGGTGCAGAGAAGGGGCCAAGGCTGGGAGAGAGGGGCTTTGAGGGCAGCAGGATGGGAGGAGCAAGCCCTTGGAAAGCTCTGTGGGCTGGAAGGATATTGTGGGAAGGAGCTGAAGGGTAGGTGAATGCCAGCAGCCATGGCAGTGGGTGATGAGCAGATACCTTCTGTCCTCAGTTGGTAGAAGGTCTCATGAGCTAAATTCAGGAGAATGACTTTAGGAGCAAAGCAAAAATGAAGCGTGTGTGGGAACAGCTGTCCTGGCAAAAGAGACTCGAAAAAATTCCCCAACAAAAGGTATTGCAGCTTGGTTGCATCAAAATAATGTATGGGTGGAAATACCACATGGTGGGAGAAGCAGGACAGGAACAAAAGCGCCAGAGCCATGCCATGCCTGCAGCCTCACAGTGTGCCATCTCTTGAGCAGTGGGATGGCATCACTGCAGCTCACTACCTTGCCAGCCGTTTGCAGCATCGGTGGTTTGGGGAGGGGAAGGTGATGCCCTTCCAGGGCGGGACCTCTGTGTCCTGGGCACATTCTGGGTGCTGTCATAAAACGTCACAACAGGAATAAGGAAAAAGGAAGGCAGCAGAGACTCCAGATTTTGAAATGCCCTTACATATCCTGTGGAGTCAGTGCCTGAGCTCGAAATAAAAATGTCAGTAAAGTTGACCTAGAGATGGGAGTCTGTCAGCAGGCTAGAAGTGAGAGGCTGATTGGTCCCAAATACTGCTGAACGATGATGCCTTACCCAGCTCAGCCACCTGAGGCTTGCCCAGGAGGCAGCTGGGAGACGACCCACACAGTGGCCACCCCAGGGGATATCTACACTGCTACCAACCATAGGGAGATATGGACTCAGGGGGACCAATGAAGGAAAACGTCGCTATGGAAGAGAAAGAGATCTGGAAGGAAATTGGGCAACCATCCCTCTAATGCTCACATGGTCCTTGCATGGCATAGAAAGGAACGAGCGGGTAGAAGGGAGGCCGAGGCGGAGCCCTCTGCTGCCAGCAGCACGGGAAACACGGCTCAGCCGAGTGCTGGGAGCAGCCAGAGCACTCAGCAGTGGCCGGCAGTGAGCCGTGAGGCTGCTTTTTGAGGACAGTGCTTCAGTCTGCAGTGTAGATTGGTGAGTATTTAACAATTACTCTGCCTCCTAGCAAGAAGACAGGACATGGGATCTGAAGGAATGAGCGGGTGTTGGCTGCTGAAGAGAAGACAAGTCAGGGATCTGTTTATTGAAGGTGTCAGTCCTTTCTGTCTCCTGTGAGGTTATTAGCTCTGATCCTGACGTACAGTAGGTGCAATTTTATTGCCATTTGCAAGTAATTAATGCCCATTGTTCACTGTTTTAAGCAATTAGGTGAACACATTTGCTTTAATGTACCTCAGATGAAGTATGGTAGGGGAGAATAGTCCTTACATCAGTATTCACCAAATTTCATCAGCATACTTTTACTCCTATCCTAATTTCTTTGCCAGGCACAGAGGAAACAGACTGGGAAAGGAAATCCCACATTGCTCTCAGGCCAGATACCAATGCTTTTCCAGGCTGCCATTATTACCCAAATACAATTTTTCTGTTTCAGCACTGGTGCCAGCACTGGTGTTGATGAAGCAGCCTATGGAAAGGACTGGTTCAGGTCAGCAGAGAGGTTTTACAAACATGCTGGCAAAGGTGTTTTCCCTCCTCCTCGTGCACAGAACCACAGCTGAGTCTCTAACTGACTCTTTTTGTTTAAAGCATCATCTTACAGCTACCCAGGAAACCTGAGTAGAAGCCCCCCACTGTTACCCTGGCCTATGAGCTGATTCCTTACAAGTCCTGCTGTCCTGTTCCATCAGAGCAACAGGCAGAGGCATGTTTGTTCCCTTCTCTCCCATCATTGAGATATCATTTACTGTTAAGACACAGAGGACCAGAGACCTCAAAGGCAGCAAGGGAAGATTTACAGCAGAGTGGCTGTCAGTTGCTTTGGTCTAATTAAATGGTTCCTGCCTCCTTGACTCAGTTCCAGTGCAGTGGAGCTTGACTTGTTAAGCATTAGGGAAGTGTCCTGGCTGCTCACTGTTACTAATGCCTCGGCTCCAAAGTGTGACTGTTTGGCTGAAACAAGCTGTAAAAACCTGTCGCTGCCTTCCCACCCCTCTTCGCGGGCAGCTGGCTGCCCCTGCTGGTGGGTGCCTGCACCCGGAACAGCAGCAAGAGACCACATGGAGTAAGGGGCACCACACACGAGCAGCTGGACAAGGGGCCCACGGAACCACTGCCACCCCTGAACCCTCTTCGGAGGTGTAGGCACTTTTCATCTTCTCTGCTTGCTTTACAGAGGGGCAATGGGCACCTGGCAGTAGAAGAGTGCTCTGGAGGTGAGGACCAACCTCAGTGTGGTCCCATAAGGTCCTTTCCATATGACCCCATGACTCTCAGGCAGGTGCTCTTCCCCTCCTTGCCCACAGTCACCCTGCCTCTCCTGGGGCACTTGCCAGCCAGCCCTGCCATTCTCCAAATTTCTAAATATCTGGAAACGGAGCTGACTGAGTCCTTCACAAGTAACTCACCCAACAGCCTCAGCCCATTTTTTTCCATGCCAATGAAGTAAGGAACAGGTCACGGTTCGAGTAAGTGTGTTTATTAGCCTCAGTCACTTGAATTATTTTTGATTATGGATTATTATTTGTGTCTCGTTAGCAAATTGGCTGGTGTTAATCGTCAGAGCACATGCTACCCAATTGGCTGCTCACATCATACGTTATTCCCCCCCCTCCCTGATTGGATGAATCAAATTTCATTAAACAGCAGCCTTCTTTCTCCCTTGCTTGCAGATGATGCATGAGCATTTGTAGCTACTTGGCAATTCTGTTGTGAGACAATAAAAGAGCTTTTCAAAATGCCAGGAGAGGAAATACAGTGTGAATACTCTTGCAAATATTTACTTGTGCTCTTATTTGCAATATTTTATTGTGTAATGGGTTTAATGATGCTATTTATCAAATAATGATGATTGCTGTCTTTAATGAATTCAAATTTAGCTAAGCAATTTCCAGAAATATCTGACAAAATTAAGAGAAAATTCCAGTGCACTAAATGCAAGAGATAGGGGAAACCATTACAAGTAATTGCAGCTGTACGGTGCTTTGATATTGCACAAATGTGTGTTTCACAAGCACCTTAGAAGAAAAACAAACAGAGAGTTACCTCAGATGCAATCCCAAGTTAGCAAATGTTATATCTCCACCTCTCGATTTGGCAGCACCCAGCCAGGACACAGTGGACTGGCCTTTTCACTGCAAGCAGGGCTGAGCAAAACCAACCACATCCAAAGGTCTGTCACTTCAAGACAGAGCTGTGATGGAAGATGTATTTTAAAAACCTGGGATGTTTTCAGCCTTTGGGGTGGTTTCACAAGCAGGGCTGCCTCATTCCAGGAGCCTTCCCAGCTCTGCCCTGGCCCCAGTGCCACCCCTTTCTGCCTCATGGGAAAAGAGGAAAGGGGTTCCAGCAGTAACAGGGATGTCTAAGAGTCCCTCAGGCTTAATGCATTGGCCAGCCAATGGTCATGGAGCTGTGGCTGATATTTATTCTGTCCAGACCAACGAATTAGATGTGGAGACGTCATCTTTGCCTACTTCTTTTCTGGTGTGCATTATATCTCTGAAGCTTCCAGCACACACAGAGATAATTTTTTGCCATCTGACATAACCTTATTGGAAAACAAGAACTACAGAAAATGTTGAATTTCAGAATTATTAAAGCAAACACAGAAGAATGTAGTGAAACTTTCCTGAGGTGGGCATCACCTGTGCTTTTCACGCTTCTCATTGAAGGATCTTCCAGGATGTGTTCCTGAAATGCTGAAGACAAGGTCAGTCTCCAAGTCCAGTTCTTTTCCCTGGAAGCTGAGGGCTGGACGTATTCCTGTGGCAAAGACTTGAAAGGCTCTATCCATATGTCTATTGAGTCACTAAGCTGAAAGTGGTGGGCTGCAAAAGTCCCTCAAAATCTACGGGATATAGGCTAGGCATATGAAAAAGAAGCAACAAGGACACATTCTTAGCCTAGTCTGAAGGAACTCCCTAGTGAGTGCCAGAGAATGGGACAATCTCCAAACCACCCGAGTTTCACTGAAATCAAGCACACTCTTTCCTCATCTGATTAAAATGGAGGCACTGCCTTTTTTCACATTGCTGTTTTGACTTGTTTGAATATGCAACAGCAGCCTCTATTTCCAAGAAACACAGTAAATATGGATTCTTGGAGAGCCAAGATCCTCTTTACTAGTTCTGAAGCACCCAAATCTTCAAAGCAAGAAATATTTCCTCCAGCTGTCCATGCATGAAGTTGATTTATGACTAGTTTTCTGTTCAAACCACAGTAATTTTGTGAAATGATAGCAGTATTGATTCCAGCAAGAGTTTCACTTTGCTGAAACTACCAGGCCAGAGGGACTAAATGGAGCCTTGGAGTGAATAATATAGCTTTCCACTTTATCAATTTCATCTGTTTTGCTCTCCACCTTCACTTAACAACCTACATCTCTTCTTTCCTTCCTTCTTTTCCCTTTAAGGCTTTTGCTCTGGTTCATAGCTATAAATGATTGAATGTATTTTCTTACCTGGGAACTCTGAGCAGCATCAAAATACAATCTGAGCAATGAATAGACTGCTTGACATCTCCAAGTGGTTCACGTTGCTGTGTGGGAAGCTGAATTCTGGCTCAGAAATACACTGAATTCTGGAGGTGAAAGAAGAAAATTATTTTTCAATATTTTTCAGTGGAAGAAAATACTCCTAGTTTAGTTTTTATTAAAATAACAAGCAATAAAATATTTAGGAGAAAAATGAAATTCCTCAGTCTGGGCTAGATTCTGCTCTCAGTTACATTGAGATGAATGAAGATAAACTTTACTGAAGACAATGATAATATCTTGGCATAAAACTGATCTGAAGACCAGTTCCACAGATAGAGAAATCCTCACCTACGTAGGAGAGAAGCAAAGGGGAGTTGGGCGACATTTCTGGACCTGTAACCTCAACAATGATCTTAATTTAGAGAATAAGTAAGAATTGCAGATGAATTCCATATACATTCCATCCACACTCCCCCTGTACAGGTGTGGCTGTGCTTCCATTTCTAATGTCAGAGTGAAAAAACCCAGGAAATGCAAATGCTTCAGCGGCACTATTAATGCAGCCATAGGCACAGCGTATATGTCAGCATAAATCTTCAGTAGCCTCGCCAGCTACTGAAACTGCTGCTTCTGCATTTGCTTTCTCTGTACTCACTGACTTAAAGAAAAGAAATTTCAGAAAAGCAGAGGGCTTTAAAGGTGTTAGGAACAAACACCACTTAGAAAAATTAAGAAATAGATAAATATTCTGTTTTTCTTGGCATGCATACAACACAGATTTATTTTTGCAAATGGACCATCCAAGGCTCTGTAAGTACATTGGAGGTACATTTGAAGATTTTGAGGCAAGTATTCAGGAAAAAACCCCAGAAAATAATAATGTAAACAGGTTCTAGCCCAATCAAATAACACTTTGGATTCTATCACAGGAAACATGGTTTAAAGCAAAGCTGAGACATGCTGCATTTCTCCCAAACACTGCGTGCAGAGGTGTGGCTCCAGCACAGGGATGTCACCAGTCAGCACACGGGGTCAGGTTTGGAGGTGCAAGTGGGTTGCTACCTCCATGCTGGGGCCTAACAACCCCGTGGCAGCCATAAAAACCTACTGTCTGCAGCCCATCCCCATGGCCCCAGGGAGAGGAAATGGCTCAGCAGCTCCTGATGTGGAGAAAAAAGTGCATGTCGTGATGCAGAAGGGAGAATGCTCCTGCTTGAGAAGCAAGCCAAGCATGAAATTAATATTTCCTTTATAGTAAAAAAAAAAAAAAAAAAAAAAAAAAAAAAAAAGCCTAACATAGGAATAAATGTAAACTTGAAAGCCTGGGGACAGTCCTTGAATCTCCCTGGGGGAAGGGGAATGCTTTGGCTGGTTCACTTCTCATCCTGTTGAGCAACACAGCACTGAAGAGACCTAGGATGTGCCACACAGTTAGACTGTGATAACCAGCCTGCTGCCCGGGTGAAAGCCCTATAGGTCTTGTATTCTCAGTCCCCTTGGGAAAACTTCTCCCCTGAGGCATAGGTAGGGCCTGTGCAAGTCCTCAGGCCCTCAGGAATGGATTAGGACGGGACCTTTGCTGGAGCACCATCTACCAAAAAATACTGCAGAAAGGTGGTGGGGCTTCAGAGGGGCTTTCCCTTGGAGAAAATGGAGATTAGTCTTGTGCAGAGTTGTGCATTGATGGGTATTTTTGCATCCATGGTGGGATTTCATTATATTTATTGCATTTCTTCATCTCTCCACTTCCTTTAAGGAACTGCTCCAGAAGGTCTCGTGTTTGGCCGAACCATCGGCACTGGGACTGACCAAAACTGGGGTGTGAAGCTAAAGCCTGGACAACTCAAGAGGTATGGGATTTAATCAAAACCACGTCTTAATTTTCCCAGAAGAAAGCTGCTTAGAAAATTTTTATTTTATTAGTGTTTTTCCTCACTCTCCTTTTTTTTTGACAGCCACATCTCAGCACGGCCTTACCCTTCTCTCCTGTCGGGGGTTTCCTGGGGAGGAGCTCTGCATGCCCTGAGTCCAGCACAGCGTGGCTGGTGCATTTCTCCTGGCTGGCTTGGCACAGAACCCTGCAGCTTCCCTGGCATTCCCCAGGGCAGGCAAACTCTCGGTGTTGCTGTCACCACCAAGTGCTTGAAGCAAAGCAAATGAGCAGTGGGGACTGGCAAATACCCTGGGTGGCAAGCAGAAGCACAGCCTCCTCAAGTGAGGAAGAGCCACATCCACCTAGAATGGGCACATTTTGGAGGGTGCTGGGGTGGGCAGTGGGCAGGTAAATACCCAAAATGTCATGCACTGACAGCTCTTACTCCCTGAAAGGTGTGAGATGAAGGAGAGGTAGCTGTTATGCATTGACCCAACCTTGCCCATTTTGGGCACAAACCACAACTACCTGAAAGGAGGTTGTGATGAGGTGGGTGTCAGTCTCTTCTCTCAGGTAACAAGCGATAGGACAAGAGGAAATGGCCTCAGGTTGCGCCACAGGAGGTTTAGATTGGATGTAAGGAAAATTTCTTCACTGAAAGATTTGCCAAGGCTTGGAACAGGCTGCCCAGAAGTGGCTGAGTCACCATCCCTGGAGGTATTTAAAAGCTGTGTGGCACTTAGGAGTGTGGTTTAGTGATGGACTTGGCAATGTCTGGTTAAGAGTTGGACTCAATGGTCTTAAACGTCTCTTCCAACCTAAACAATTCTGTGAAAAAGAGCAAAATTATGGAAAAGGTAGCAAACTTTTCAGCACAAAGTTAAAAGCTAAATAAATGACTACGGCTGTTCTGGTTTTGAAAAGCCTGTCTTTGGGAAATCTGCTTGAAACTAGGCTTCACCTGTTCCATTCTCCTGCTTTTGCTGGGTTGAGCCGTCACTGTTTCACACGGTCTGATACGCAGCAATGCTGCTGCTCAGTGCACTGTCTTTCTTTTTCCTGACATGAGTCCAAGTTTTTGGTCACTTGAACATACCGAAGCACCGCTCTGCTTTGAAAAGCCACAATCTCCCCCTAAGTCATCAAGGTGCTCCTCCTCTCAGCTAGAAACCCAACATGCCTGTTAAAAAAGCAAAATAAATCCATTTTTCCCCCTGCAACTGCTGTTTCAGAGACAGTCTGGCCAGTGCAGCAGGAGATGGACTCTGGTGGCTCTGCAGTATCTACTTTTCCAAAGGAAAAGGGTCTGACAGGGGGAAGCAGCTGGGGTAAGGAGCCACTTGGCGTGCTTGGGACCCCACCACGCTTTGGTCCTTTTCTCTGGCAGGCTGCCGCCCTCCTCCTGCCCTTGGTGTACCCACAGGCCTTTAAATTCCACGAAAGCTCTTTGGTTCTGGAGAAAATAATAATTAGAAAGAAAAAAAAGAAAAAGCAGAGGAAAAAAACGCTCCTTGATTGCCGAGGCGCTGATGGCAGGAACCCTCTTTCCCTGCTGAACCACTTAATCAGGCTGGCCCCCGGCAGCAGCAGGTGCCCACCGAGGCCACCTCGGGAAATCTCCTCATCACCGGCAAATGGCCCTGATGATGGCACAGCAGGGGCCCGGCGAGGCCGGCTCTCAGCGAGCACAGAGGAGCTTCACCGGCAGTGCTGGAGCTTCCCATCTTTCTCCAAAGCTGCAAGTGGGCAGCCTGCTCCTCTACTACCCCAGGCAGCTTCCCTCAGGCTCTGGCTGCTGGATGCTCAGCCTCTGGTCCTGGCGCTGGCAGTGATAGCACAGCCCAGTGCTCTCAGCTTTGAGAAGGAGGACTTACAGCTCATTGGGGAAAATATGGGATTTCTGAGGACAGGAGACATCAAGAGGCCACAAACTGGCTTGACTAACCATTCTCGTACAATTGCACCTTTTTGCTTACAGCCACATGTCTGTAAGCTGGACAGGCACTCTCTGCTCATCCTCTGGGAAGTTGTGCTTTCATGTATGGTGCCCATATGGGACCTTATTCCAAATCTGATCCAATCTTTCTGTATTACAGAAGAAAGCACAGTTTTGGCATAACCTTAGTGCTTTTCCCTTGGCTTCTGCACCTACCATGAATACCAATGCCTTCCTGTGACCCACAGCTCTCTGCCCTGGGCATTAGCAGCGTTATGTGGCTGCCCTACCAACTTTACTCGAGGTGACGTGATTACAGCCCCTGTCTCCTCTGGATAAATGTCTTCAGTTGCTCAGCAACCTCCACACCAGGATTAAATTAACTTTGATTACAATTACAGACAGCACAAATCAGCCTGCACCATCAGAAGAAAGCAGAGCACGGGTTGTTTTTTTTCTGGAGGATTTTCTTCTCAAATGCTGCTGGGGGGCGGGGGGGAAGGAGAATTGCATCTCACCTCTTTCCCTTCCTTGCTTTGTGTTGAGCATGGATGCATCCTAACCCTGATGCTTTAAACGCACAGTGGGATTGAGCACAAAAGAACTCATTTACATGCCTGAAAATATTTCCCTGCTTGGGGAAGAAAAGCAGAGAGGAGGCCCACGTGCTGAAGGCAGCTTTTCTCTTATGCCAGGGCCCCAGAACTTCCTCTGGTGAAACTGATAGGCTTAAATACAGCTACTCATCACCCCCATAAAGCCTTTGCTGTCGCCTCCTCCAGGTGCTCAAATTAATAATAGGAATGTGCAGTTATATACGGCTTCACGGCTCCCTGGAACAGACTTCCTGTCTGGGAGATGCAGCTCCATAAAACCCCCAGGTGATGAGGATTGCAGGGAACCAGCCCCGCAGGGATCAGACCTATGGCACACAAAGTAGGAAGATTAATCACCTCTATCTGCTGCTCATGGTCTTCTGTGTCCACACCTGCAGGAGACTTGCCAGGCTGGCAGGATGCTTTCATGGTGCCCAGCATCTCGCTGTGTGGGCTGCAGTGGGGTGACCTGGACTGGCAGGAAAACCTTTGCCTGGGGTCTAGAAAACCAAATGTTTCTTGAAGCACTGCCCATATACTCCTGGCCTTGGGAAGGTTGGACTGTTTTGCTCCCTGTTCTTGCACCTCTTCTCTTCACCACCTCCTTTTAGCCAAAACAGAGCCTCTCTTTCCATGGTTTCCCCACTTCCCTGGCCTGTGGCTCAGGAGAGCTGGATGCAGCTGGCCACCACCAGCCTGCAGGAGATCTGCTGACATCTCTCTGAAGGAACCACTGAACTGTATTTCTTTGGGGAAGAACTTCCCTCAGGCAGATGGAGAGGAAAATGGTGCAGAGTGGTGAATCACTGTGGGAACCAGGACTGGCAGCACCAGTGAGAGTCACAGAGAACTTGGGTGTAGATAAAATTAAGGTTTGCTTTTTAGATGCCTTAATAGAGGGGCAGTGTTTCTTTTCTCCCTGGGCAAAGAGGAAGAGGAGAAGGAGAAGGCAGGGCAAGGCAGCAGCTTTTGCTCCTCTCTGCGGTTCCCTGGCCAGGAGACTTCTGCCAGTGCAGTAGGTAAGGACACTGTCTGCTGCAGGAATTGGCCAGCAGCAAATGACTGTTCCCAAGTGGGAGTGGGGAAGGAAGTGTGGAGGCTCATTACATTTAATGTAATTACTCTGGACTTAGAGCAGGGTATGCGACAAAGGAATTTGGCCTTCTCTGTTTTTCCTCCCTCCCTACCTCAATATTCGACGATACAAGAGTCTGTGATCCAAAGAGGCTCGTCGCAGTTCTCCTTAAGCAGGGACACCCCTGGCCTTGCACAGGTAGAAGTAACACGGCAGAACAATTTATAAACAGGCCTAGAATTTGGCCGAAGCTGCTGCTGTGCAGAAGTCTGATGCAGGTGTTCTGCCCTGGCATCCTTTACCTGCTCTGCCTGAGAAGAGGCAAAGCTGCTCCTTGGCCTTCTGCCCATTTCCTGCACAGGAGACACTGGCCAACAGTGAGTTCCCTTTGCCTGGGACCCACCACTGCATCTGCACTGCCTGCAAAACAGATAGCTGGAGAGGCATTGGCCAGAATGACCCAGAGGTGGGTAGGTTATGGGGCTTTGATCCACCCACTCCACCCTCCTCAGCTCTTGTTTTTGCCTTCCTTGTTTAATGCTGGGGGAGATGGAAATGGCCCAAAAGCTGTGGCAGTGCTATGCTGCTCCCTCAGGAATGCACCTTTCCTCAGCTCACTGGGATTGCACTCCTGTTCTGGCATGGACCCCCTGGGCCCCAGGTACTGACCTTCCCCCTGGGGCTCCCAAGGCTTGTCCATGCAGGCCAGGCTGGGGCCATCTCCTGCTGGATCCTTCATGGGTTACGCAGGCAGGTCCCCAGGCTGTGGCAGTGGGTGGCTACTTGCATTCTGGGAAAGCACCTGGTCATGGTCCATCAGTGCTCACAGCTGTCTTTCAGTGTCTGCTTTCTCTCTCTCAGCAGTGTCCTGATGTTTCCTGACACTTTCACCTTCCTCTTCCTTGTGTGCACCCAGGGGAAAGTGTCTTTGACTCATGCTCCCGTTTCACCGTGACGCATCTCAGCCCTGCTGCAGCCTGCTCTGACCACTCGCCGGAGCGTAGCACGTCAGACATGCCAGAGGTTGCCAGGATTTGTCTTTCCAAACCGCATTTCTGATGAGGAACCTTTGCATAGCCTGCCTTTCACAGATTTGGTCAAAGAGATCACTTGGATCTTGCAATCATCTAGGAGTTCCAGCTCCATGCTCACCTTTTCCTAGTCAGGCTAGACTTTCAAATGACTTAAATGTGGCTCATGTCTGTCCCTTGCCATGAAAAGAAGGCTTGAGCTGTTGCTTGGTATCTTCATCTCAAGGGCTCCTGTGACACCCTCAAGTCATTGCTTCAGCAGTGGTGATGGAGGCATCCAAAACTAGATGCCCAGGTGTTCTCACTGCCCCTACCGCTCTTCTCAACACTGTTCCTGGCCATGGAACCCACACATGGCAACCTACAGCCTCTGGCAAAGGTGCTGTCTCTCCTCTGTTTCCCTTCAGGAACAAGTGTCCACAGCATCCATTTCTCCTATGCAGATAAACCCAAGTTTCAGAATATGAAGAACTTTAGGTCCATTTAAATACTTATTTGCTAACACAAAAGCAAGTGCCCCCATAATTTAATATGCTTCTGGAAGTAATTGGATAGAGTTCTTTTCTTTCTTTTCCTCTTGTCATCTTGCATTTGTTTAATTTGGCTGTCGTGACATGAAGTGACAGATCCCATGCTCCGTTTTTACAGATAGCAAAACTCCGGGATTCTGCACTGTTAGAAATTTATGCATTCTCCCCATTCACTCGTACATCACTATTGTGTCAGATTACTGACCCCCTTAAGAATAAATGCATTTTAATACAGCTGACCCAGAAACCTCCCAGAGGGGAGATAAAGCGTGGCTCTGAGAACCAGCTGAATTTGCTGTAACTTAGAGAGGAATCAGAGAAGGGTCCAAAGTGGGCAATGGCTCAGTGCCATGGTTATTTCCCATTAACATGCCCACATTTCCTGCTGCTCACAGCATTCTGGTCCCTGGGTTGCATCCGCTCCTCTGGTTGGAAAGGAGCTGCTCACACAGAGTTTTCAGCAATGCTTTTCCAGAGACACAGATTCAAGGGAAGATTATTCCTGTGCAGAGAAGGCAGCAGGGCTGTCCCAGAGATGGAACAGGGATCCTGGTGTCAGGCACAGCAGGCACCAGGGGCAGCAACATCTGAGGACAGGTATTACTCAGGCACAACGCCTGCAAGGGCGAGAAGGCAGGGGACACAGCTGTCTGCAGGGGTTGGGGAGGAGCATTACAAATAATGCCTCACAGTACATTTGCCTGGCTGGCAAAGTTCCTGGCACTTCTCTTTAAAAGATATTTCTCAGAAGAAAGGAGAAACAGCAGGAAATTGCAGATTCAACTTTGTATGTAAATGCAAAGCTGCACAGTGCAGGAGAGGAAAATATCATCTTTCTCTTTCTAGAAGTTTTTAGACATTTTTCTCAAATTTCATACAGTGAATCTTGCTCCCTGTCCATTTTAGCAAGTTATTTTAAATGATTTCTGTAAAATGCATTTAAAGCCTGAAGGACGTGTTCAGTTCTGAAGACCACAGGCTACTTCCACTCCTCTTGCTTTGAGGTTTCTGAGTCGAGTGTTTGGGTCCCTGTGGGGGTCTTCAGTTCAGAGGAAATGCCTTCAGATTACATCCATGGCAAATTGTTGGGGGGCATTTGTGTCACCTTGGATGACTCCAGTTATCCATCATGTTATTCTAGCACCTCCCCCAAGCACCACAGGTCTCAGGTGGTTAATCTCCATGCCAGAACCTACTGGTGGCCAAAGACAGACCTTTCCGGCAAAATTTCTTTTAATTTATGAGCTGCATGTTGCATGTTATCCTCAAGCAGTTTATAAAGGCCATGCTGTTATTAGCCCTCAAAGCTGAGCTGTGCAGTGGCCCTGGCAAGGACCTTTGCCCCATGGGAAGAGCAGATGTGCTGGATGCTCCACCCAGGAGCCTGCCCATGCATTCGGTTTGCCACCACAGCCAGTCTGGCTGTGTGGAGCCTGAGTCTGTGTCCGCAGAAGGGATGGAACCTCCTGCTGATGAAATTCCCACCCAGCACTGCTGAGGCCACGGGGATGGTACTTCGAGCCAGCAATGTGTTTTTCACCCTCCCTTGAAAGGACCAAACCCTCCCATTTCCCACACACAGAGAAGGAATGAACCTTTCTGCTGTTTTATTACTGATGTTCAGGGGTGTAGGGATGAATCAGAAAATGGCTAAGTTCATTTGCTTAATCTTCCAGGGCTGCAGAGATTGGGTAGACTCTTCTAATCCTTGTTTCCCTTTCCTGAGAGGGGTATAAAAGCCAGGAGGAGAAAACAGCTGAGGTTTCATATCTCAGGTTTATTTTGCAGCATGGACAAAAAAAGAAAGCAAGCTACTCCTCTTGTTTGGAGCTGAAGAACATTTGCTCTGGAAGCCCTTGAAAGAAAATAAACACCGTGCAATATGGTGTTGTTTGTACAATCGGTTTTCTGTGAAAAACTTCACTTTAAATAGTTACAAAGATCTGGATAGTGGTGATCACGTGTGTGAATTTAGGGACTATGCAGTAGCCAGGGTAATATTTCTACAAATGCCTAATTAGAGAACAAAGCAGGTGACACAGAAAGATGCATTTCTGAGAGCTGCTCTCCTTCCCTCCAATACAGACTCACACACGTGCACCTATATACATACATACATATACATATAGATATATATATATATACACGCACACACATGAGTTTATTTAGAGCTAAGGCTCATTTAACAACCTGGCTTTAAGACTCGTGATGAGATTAATTTGGCGTGGTAATTGTATGTGCTTGAAAACTACTTAGCAATTATACTTGAAGTTACCAAGAAATTCTGTGATGAATTACCTTAGGATTTTAATTCTGAGAGAGGTAAGGACAAGGTTAACAGAGGTCTAGTTTTAAGAGAGTTGAGCACCAGATAATTATCCTGCAGTGCTGTATATTTACAGAATGTACTGTTGCCATGAATGTTCAGACCTGTTGCAACGTAATTATTTCTCTTTTCCATAATACAAAATTAATTCTGCACCATGGCTTGGGGCTCCCTTCTCAAATCCATGGGCATTTTTTGTCTGTGGTCCAGAGAGGGGACCTGGCTGTGCCTTAGGTCACCACAGGTGACTTACCCCACTCTCCCTTCCTTACACAGCAAGACATGGGTTAAAGTGCCAGATATCAGGCACCTATTTTGGAAATTTTTCATGGAAAAGGATTTAAAAAGTCTGTTTTTAGAAACCAAAGTATTTCAGTTCTTAAAAAATATGGTGTAAGGGGCTATTGCCCTCCTGTGTCAGCTGAACTGAGGGGAAGATGGAGGATTGGCACACAGAAGCGCACTTTTTTCATCTATAGACATCTACGCTGTGCATTAAAACCAAAGAAGACATAAATTTCCTTTACTCTCCTCAGCCCCCTCAGGGCATACGAGGCTGTGGCCCTGGTAGGAGCTCGAGGGGCAGGGGTCTCAGCCCTGCAGGAGGCCGGGGGATGGTTTCAGCAGCCAGGCTTGGCAGGCTGGGTCTGCAGTGGCTGGGTGGGTGTCCTCAGGCAGGGTCAGTCCCCTGGTGAGCAGGCAGGGCTGGCACCCTCCTCACAGCAAACGACAGGCAGAGTCTGGCTTGTCCTCTGCAGCGTCACTGGGTCTTCAGCCCAGCTGCCTGAGCTGCACAGGCAAGGGGTTTCATCTCCAGTGCCCAGGCAGTGGGAGTGAGTGGGGGAGAGGTGGGGTTGAACGAAATCTCTGCAGCACTTAAGTTCACAAGTAAATATCTAATTAGAGAAATGTTTGACTTCAATAATAAATGAGCAGAATATCAAGAGACATGAGTACTGGCAAAGTACATCTACGGCAAAGTCTTTACAATGGGGGCATTTTTTGGCCTGCCCTCCTAAGGTCCTCACGTAAGTGGAAAAACCATGTGTGCAGCTGCTAAGGGTAGGGCATGACTTTCCTTGCTCTTGCTCTAACAATTTGGAGGCACCCATCGGCAAACCCACCCTCATCAATTCTGCATCTTCCTGAAAATGTACTTTTAAGCACCTTAATTGCATTTCAGAGATAACCCTGCAGGCAAAGTGACAGGAAGAGAAACCATATGGAGCAGTTTGGCGGTCAGGCTCTTTGTTTTAAATCAATCAAACATCTGCGGCTAATGTAGCTTTGGGCTGCTCCTCAGGAAACATTAGCCCTATTAGTCTGGGCTGGCAGGAACACAAAATAATATATTTATGGACAAAGCACATGTGCATTACTGTTGGAGAGCGAGTGGAGGAGGAGGAGGAGAAGATCTGTGGTCAGCACTTTGCCTTCTCAGGAGGTCAGCTCCAACAAGCAAAGAGAGGGAGCAGGGGGTCCTGTCTCCTTGCTCCAGCCCCACGCCACCTGCCTGGGAGCAGCCTTGAGACCTGCTGCCACAATCCCAGAGGGGAAAGATCACCAAAAAAAGCTGTGTGGCTTCTTACCTTAAAGGAAATGTGAGGTGGAACGGTGGAGTGGGATGTGTTGCAGTCTGCAGGGACAGCGATGGGAGGGAAGCACCGGATGGTGGGGCTGGCCAGGGGGCTGTGTCTGGCTCCCCACAACACCACATCCTCACAGAGCTGGTGGAAAACAGCAGGGACAGCATGGGTATCCCATCTCAGTCCCCACAAGCAGAGACAAGGACCGTGTGTGAGGGAGCTAGGTGTTACCAGGCTGAAACCACCATTTCACACCAAGAGCTACAACACACAGAGGTGGGCTGGTTCCCTGTCTAGCATTCCCTTTTACATCTAGACAGACAGTTCATCCCATTTTCATCTCATGTGGTGTCTGTGTGCGCTTAGGTATGGCAGCAGTCCCGAGGAGGAGATGGGAGATGGAAAGGGTAACAAGGCTTTTTCATTTATATTGTCATGCAGACAAATACAGATGCATTTGCGGGTCCGTCAATTAATGAGAGGCCCCAGGACACGTCCACCTGACAGCACCTCTCTAGTCTGTCCATCCATACTTCAGTTGCCTGGGAAATGGTGAACCATGACTGAGAGCATGAAGAGCAAGAACTTTGGGACTGCTTCATAGCCAGTCACTGCCCCTGTATGGGAAGGAATTTGCACTAGAGAAACATTAAAAGGTGTGAAAATACTGCATATACCCTTAATCAACTCCCTAAACCCACTTTAGGGCTTCTTTGTTTCTATTCGCTGTGGGGAAAACCAAAAGCCTGTGGCACTGACAGGGGTAAATTAGAGCAGCCACATTTAGGGAAAAAGAGCATCACTGACATATTTTGATTCTGCTGAAACAAAACATTGTGAATCCTGAAAGCACAAACAATTGTTAAATTCAAGAGGAAACCCAAACTTATTCAGAATAAGGAGTTGTACATTTGTGAGGCTGAGACAAACCTTAATGACTGAGACCTGCCCCTTAGTGACACTGTGAAGTAATCGCACAACTATGACAGTTCAATTAAGTTTTCATTCCAGCACTGGATGAACCTGTCTTCTAAAATATAGTCTAATTAATCCTCCTCTGTTTTTTCCGGTCTAACAACACTGGGCAGAGTCAGGGATTTGGGGATGCCTTAACTGTGACTTTCCAGATTTTTAGATGTTTTGTTCCGAATTTGCACCTCTACAGACTACAGTGGCAGGGGCTGTGGAGAGGAGGATAGCAGAATGTACAATGTGGATTTTTTTTTTAATCATGCATCCATGTATGTATTTATTGCTAGTGTATATGTATCTGTTTGAAGAGTTTCCTCTTTTGCCCAGGTTGAAAATATCAGACTGGTACAGTGACTGTGAATTGCAAAGAGAACACTTTTACATTCGGGAAACGTAACGACTTAAATCTGGAGAATACCAGCTCTATTTTCATATCTGGTTTTTCATGAGCATGCTCATTTGTAAGCTCTGGCTTTCCTGCAGGGATGCAGAGGAGCGAGGCTGGTTTTGTGAAGCAGAGCTGCTGAAGCAGGTAACTGCACACCCTGCAGACCTTGCCACTGCCTCTGCAGCTCATGCCCCTCACATGCCCCTCATCGTCCTCCTGTCCTCATAGCCCACAGTCCTTGTGCTTTTCCAAGATGTGTGTCAGATCCCAGTGTTTCCAGCTGCACTGACCATTCCTGCCCCAGCAAACATCCACATTTATGAGCAGATACCTACTTCCACCTTCCTCTTCTCTAAAGGGATGTATGAATTCTGCTTACTCATCAGCCCCATTCTCCCAGGAGAGAGATCCATCTCCTATGAAATGGGACAATCTCTGGGACAGCCACTATTGCCTTTTCCTTTCCCAAACAGTGACAAAGGTCCAGTGCTCAAAGGCAGGAGAAGGACTCACCTTACCTTTCTTTGAGAGCCCATGGGAACAACCTGTGTGAAACACTTTGCCCCTAAGGGAAGCCTGGAGGAACATCTACACATTTCCTCTGGTGTGTTCATGAGAAGGCACAAGTCTGAAGGCTGCTGCTAAATTTGTCAAAGGATGTCTTTTCCAAAATACTTGTAACTCAGGCAGACTTTCCAATTTAGTTGCAAATTATTTGAAAATCCACCTCTACTCAAAAGAGTAAGTGCTGTAACTGTGCCAGAGACCCGCTGCATCCCCACGAGTCACTTACCACCTTCTCTGAGTGCCAAAAACCATCAGAATTCTCAGTAGCAGCCCCAGCATGCAAAACACACCAGGCTGGTTTGAATTTTCCCAGCATCACAAGCAAAATGTTTCCTTCAGTCATCCAGAGCTGAGGGACTTCAGGAGGAAACCAAGGGGTAGCTCAGAGAAACTGCTGCTGGTGGAGCTTCTCAGTGTGGCCAAGGGTCTCCTGGCAGGGTGGGAAGAATAAGTAGCAGGTGTTTCTAGGAGGGAAAAATGATAGAAAGGAGTTTCCTTTGAAAATATTGTGTATCTCCACCCAAAAGCAACATATCATGCTGGGGGAAATACAGGGCATAGCTGAGGTGTTGCAGCAGACTTCTGGGCATGGGCTGCCCCATGGTCCCCTCAGTGGCTCAGCAGAGCAGGGACCTGTGTTTTGTGGGTCACAGAGCAGGATGGGGCCACAGGCAGCAAATGGGGTTCAAAGGGACTGAATTTCCACAGCTTCTACAAAGGATATTACAATTAGGAGTCATCCTAGTCCATGCAGTCCAAGACAATCATTGTATTAATATATTTGTAATCATCAGCTACAAGGGAAAAGCTCTTCTTTCTTGAGCCATACCTCATGGGAACTCCTTATCCAAGGAAAGCGTGTGGGAGCTTCTCATCAGAAATGACAGGAACTCAAAGTAAGGGTGACAGTCCTTCCCTGTGCAACTGAAGGTCTCTTGTGTCCCCAAAGAGGTGATACTGCAAAAAAGGATTCAGAGAAGAGTCAGTGTAATTCCAAGTTTACTTTGTGCTGTCACCAGCTGCTTGCAAGACTTCAGTGCTGGACCAATGTTGGAAGTGAAGGACATGGAAAGATAATGCTGCAGGGGAAAATGAAGTTCTTTGCCATGAATGTTGCTGTGGGAAGATGGAGGCTGTGGCAACCCTTGTGAGGAGTGTGCCTCAAAATTAAGACGTGAGAAACAATGTGGTGACCCCATGTGGATTTGAAGATGGCCTGATAAAACTCTGATTTATGTCCAGAAACAGATACAGGGGAGGGATGTGACCTCACAAGAGTTGTCCCACTGCCTTCACATCCCTTTGGATGAGCTCTATTGTATCCTCACTCCCAAGGAAAAAGGATGTGCAGGGCTGGTATAGAACCATAGAAGTCATAGAATGGTTTGGGTTGGAAGGGACCTTTAGAGATCATCTAGTCCAAGGCCCCTGCAGTGTGCAGGGACATCTTCAACTAGATCATGTTGCTCAGAGCCCCTTCCAGCCTGATCTTCAATCTTTCCAGGGATGGGGCATCCACAACCTCTCTGGGAAACCTGTTCCAGAATTTTACCACCCTCACTGTAAACACTTCTTCCTCATATCTTATGTAAACCAACCCTCTTCTAATTAAAAGCCATTCCACTGTGTCCTATCACTACAGACCCTTGTAAAAAGTCCCTGTCCAGCTCTCTTGTAAGCTCCTTTTAGGTACTGGAAGGCTGGAAGTTGTCCCCAGAACCTTCTCTTCTTCAGGCCGAACAATCCCAGCTCTCTCCATAGGAGAGGTGCTCCAGACCATCATCTTCATGGCCTCCTCTGGACTCACTCCAGCAGGTTCATGTCCTTCCTGAGCTGAGGACCCCAGAGCTGAATGCAGCACTCCAAGTGGGGGTCTTACCAGAATGGAGTAAAGGGACAGAATCGCCGCCTCAGCCTGCTGATCATGCTGCTATTGATGCAGCCCAGGGTGCAGTTGGCTTTCTGGGCTTTTGAGCACATGTTGTCGGGTCATGTCCAACCTTTTGTCCACCAGCACCATCAAGTTCTCCTCAGCATCATCTTTGTTCATGCCCCAGCCTGTACTGGTTCTGGGGTTCCAGGCTGGGCCCCTTTTCCCTTTTTGCCCATTCTTTACTTGTTCTCTGAGGAGGCTGTACTCAGGTGGGCTGCAGCAGCCCCTTACAAACAGGCAGTGAGGAGCCTTGCCCAGCCCATGTTATGGGTTACCAGATAAGGTGGGCTGATAATGAATCTTTGCATCTTCACACTGACCAGCACCGCCTCTGTGAGCTTTGCAAGACCCATTGTCCAGGAACCATGACCTGTCCCTAATCTCTCCCCTAGGTACCAAATTAATCAGTGTTTGTTTCCTTTTGCTTTCAGCGGGTTCTCTAATTATTAACTGTGCAGAGGACTTGTGGTTTAGTGCGTGGGTTACTTCCTCTCGCTGGGGGAAGGTGCTCTGCACGAGCCGGGGGCTTGTTTGCTCCTTGGTGCTCCTGAAAGATAAGAAAAACATTGAACAATGGGAACCCAATCATCTTCCTTTTCCCCCCTATGACCATTAGGTTGATTCATGGTACTTTTTGTTTGTCACTGATGAGTAATGAGCTATTCCATCTTCACTCTAGAGCTATGCAGAAATGATAGGTACACATCACACAATGTAAAAGACATGAGGATTTAACCCCCTTGGCCAACAAGATGCTGCTGACAACTTGTGCCTTGGAAATAGTGTTGTGGTAGCAGAGGGGAAAAGTTTTTTTTTAAAATCTACCTTTGATTAGGGACATACATTTTTGGAGTGACAGCCTGCCAGAAATACAGGGTTACACAAGCTCTCATCATCTGAACCGGCATCCTGGAGTTGCTCATTTTTCTCTCTCAAGGTCATACTGTTATTATGCAATTGCACTAGCAAGGCAGGGACTGAAGGTGTAAAAAGACAAGGTTTTGACTCACTCCCACTAGTACAGGGCCTTTATGACTGCCCATTTAGGTAAATATATCTGAAATATTTCTCAAATTTTCTCTCAATTTGGCCCTTTTTCGGCACAGCCCCTTTGCAGTCTGGGGCTGAGAAGTGCCACCCGTCCCTGTATGCTGGGTGTCTTGGGGTTCCACTCTCCCTGTGCCAGGCTGGAGCTGAGCAATGGGCGTGCTGTGCCAACATCCCAACCACCTTCCCACCCATCTGGAACATGAGGCATATGCTTCAGTCCCACCGTGAGCAGCCACAGCCAGAAACCCCTGTGCCAGGTCAGCCTGGTGGTGCCTCGACACCAATCCCCTCCCTCCACCAATGCCCGGTACAGTAGAGGCCCAGTGCCTTTGGGACCGCTATAGGTTACAGGCAGTGGCACCCCAGCTGGCAGGCAGACCTCGCTCATGCCTCCCTGACTCACCCCAAGTGCCCTCAGGAGAACCTATGTGCGGGTTAATAGCAGCGCTGAAACGGCGATGGCTTTCCAGAGCCCGCCGCAGCTGACTCATAGAACAGAGCTTTGCCAGAGATGACAGGGGGATAGAAATCAGGGCCCTGACGAGCTGCTCCCTCAATTATTTATTTATTTTGTGCACCATCTTCTCCTTCCGCCTGTTGGCAATGAGGAGAATTCATAAATGATGGTAATAAATGCGGAATGACAGCTAATCTTAATTGACCAAAGCTTCCCTCAAAAGACTGGGTCATGCTGGATGTAATATGCTCTAAATGTAAAAATATAAGCCAGGAAATTACACTGGTGGTTTTACATGCCTTTAATTGAATGGGTTTTATGCTGCCAAGCAACAAAATCAAGGTGGGATCTGTCTGTGAGGGGGATTTTTTTCCCCAAAAGAGGAACTCTGCAGTTCAGTGGCCTTGCATTGCTGCTCCACCCTGCCGCCTCTGCTTCCCAAACCTGCTAATTTGGGCTCCACAGTGGCACCACTCACTAGGGTTTTATTTTCTTCTGCCTAATCTGTCGTCACCTTTCTGGGCATTCACCACATGCTCAGTGCAGCCACTGTGCTGAGACACCACTGAGATGTGCCTGAGGGGACCCCAGTATGTCGCCGATGACATCTTACCTTGGTGGGTTACTTATTTTCTCTCCAAATATAATGCACCATGGACTGTTACTTTTTCTAGAAAACACTTTTCCTCCCAGGAAATGGGTATTGATAGCAAGATGTGCCCTTATGTTCTATCAACTGCAGCATATTTCTCTCTGAAAACTAGTGCAGGAATGCGTGGGGGATCTTTAGGGCTGGGGGGAAAGAGGAGGAATAGCCAGGCACAGCTATTCCCTTCAGGACAGGGAGGCAGTGCTCGGTGCACCCCTGGCAGACCTCTCCTCCAATCAAGGGGTATCCAATATTTTCCAGTGATCCAGGGAACCAGGGTTGCAGTGGCTGCTCCCACTCCTACTTTGGGCTTGCAGCACCGTCTCACTCTCCAAATTTCTTGTCTGCGTGGAGGTGTCTGGAACGCTAGGGCTGGGACATGTGAAGGATGAGAGCCAAAGGAGAGGGGAAGGTTAGGAAGGAAACCTGAAGACAACAGCATTTTTGCAGTCCTGCCAGGATGCTCCTGCTTGGGGTTTCTCTCCGCACTTCCCGTCTTGGGTAGGTCCCCTCCCTGCCTATCATGCCAGCTCAGCTGGGCTCGTACTGCGGCACTTTCCCGACAACATCCCAGAGACTTCAAAACCTCCTACTCGTCCTGGCAGAATGACTTGCAGCTTTTCCGAAAACTGGCAAGCAGCCTCAGTGCTTTACCATGGGAAGAAGGTTAACTCCTTCCCTCCTTTTCTCCTTCCCTTCCCTCCCCTTCCCCCCAGCCCAGCGCATCATCCTGCTGATTTGCCTAGGAACTGGCTGTCAGGAACGACGGAGGAGGAAATAGTTTATTTTTAAGAGCATTTAGCCCTCACAGCTTCTTGGCTCGGGGTGTCGGGAACGCAGCCTTGCACCGACGTCCAGAGGTTTCATCCATCTGAGGCCATGAGATAAAATCATTTGCACGTGGTTAGCGAAAAGGGCAATTATTGAGGTTTTGGGGGTCAGTTGTTTGCAGGGCGTGGAGCGTTTAGAAGTGAGGACAAAAGATTTATCCTTCAGGCACTGCAGGGAGGAGCTGGCAGCGGCTCAAAGGGTGCTCAGCCCCGAAGGAATATTTTAAAGTTTTCCTATTTTGTAGCTCTGCATCAGAGCAACCCGCAGCAATCGCGCAGCAGGACTCCTGCCTCCTCTTCCTAGCTTTGCCTTGGGCTTGCAGCGTCACCTTCTTCAAGAATATCTGTTTTCCTGGTTAATTTTCAAAAACGTTACTTTTTTCCTCCCCCCCACCGGAAGATCTGCAGGTACAAAAACCATCGGAGTTCAGTGCACTGCAGCTGCAAACCCGGCTATCCACCTGGCTCGCTGCTTTGCACCCAGGTGAAGCACGACCCTGGGGTGCTGCCTCCATTCCCCTCTGTCCCTGGGCTCCTCTCTGCCCCCACCTCCCCTGAGTATCCCTGGTCCTGGCCACTGCTCGGGTGAAATAACCATCCTTTACCCCTGGCAGAGGCTGGTCAGGATGGTCAGGGTACACTCAGTGGGAGAGGTGAGGGATGAGGAGAAAGAAGACCAGGAGACTGCCACAGCAAAGGGGTCCAGCCCAGTAAGACAGACCTTAAACTTTTCCCTCTTTTTCAGACATGGTTCTACTCCTGCGATGTCAAGATTTCAGATTGTTGGGAGATAAATTTAGAATAGATCTGAAAAGTAATTTAGAAACCTAAAAATAGCCTGTGAGCCTCTCTATCCAATGACTGTAAAACCAGAAGGGAAGAAGCAGGAGAAAAATGACTGGGGGGTTGGGGGCAAAAAGGAATAAACAATTATGAGAGCGGGCAGCCATGACAGAGAGAAATCTGTCTTGCATGTGTTCTTGATCACTGGGATCTGGAGCTGGACAGGAAGCTATCTTGTTGCTGCACACATTGAAAAAATGTGGCCAGCTATTTTGATATTAAAGTTGAGAGATGCAGTGGGTAGCCCTGTGTGACTGCTCTCTGCTTCATCTTGTGCACCCTGTCCCGGCTGGGGCACCACCAGTGCCCATGGCCCAGCAGGATGTGATGCCTGCTCTTTCTTTCTTTCCCTGATAATGTCGTAGCAAACACCATTTGCCCTGAATGATTAACCAGATGTGGAGCTGGTGGGAATCAAATAGCAAAGGGGAGTTTTCTTCAGGAGTTTTGGGAAACTGAGTAAACACAACTTGGCCAGTGATGGGAATTTGCTGTAGCTGGATAGGACCTGGAGATCACTGACAGCCCCTGGCATGGTGAGCAAGGTCCAGGGTGACACCAGGAAATCCAGCCAAGAGCAAAAGCAGATGAGGTTGAAGATAAGCAGCAATGTTTAAGCAAGGTGTGTGTGCCGAGGAGAAGCCACCCACAGCACAGGGCTACAGTCCATGCTGCAGGAAGCACCAGAGGCAGGAAACATAGTGCAGGCAGGGCTGGCTGTCCCAGCCAGAGCTGGAACAGGCTTCCTGGTCCCCCATGACAAAGCAACGCAGGGGGACCAGTGTACTCGGCTGCCATCACAGCACCAGAACCCCAGGGGGAGTGTGGCAGCCCAGGGGGGCACGAGGAGGGGGCAGCGAGGGCTGCAGATGTTTCCTGCTTGCTGAACATGAGCTGCAGAGAGGATATAAATGTTGGTGCTGTGAGCTAAGCCTCGCCTCGTATCACGCCTTGCTTTTATAACCTCTTCTTTTTAATATCCTGTTGAGACAAACAGCCCGTGCAAGTGTGCTGGGGGGATCTGCCGAGCAGCTGAGCATTTTAGAGCGTTTCAACCTGAAAGGTACTCTAAGAAATTCAGTATTGCAGGAAGTGCTGGGCTGCCAAATTGCTCCTGTCCCAACCTTGAGTCCCTCATGAGCAACAGAGAGATGTGAATGGCCACAGGGTCTGGGTCAGGCCCCTTGGTTTGGTGGTAACAGACTATGGAGGGTGGGGATTGCAGCAGGACAGGGAGATGATAGGACAGGTGCTGAGATGGTTGGTCCAAGGAGTCACAGGATGCCATGGACATCTCCCATGTGATCTCCTGGGACACGATAACGTTTTTGTCTAGCGGCAGCTGGCACACATGGTGATGAATATAGGCATTGGGTAGATCAAACATGGCTTCACATATGGTGACACTGCTGGCCACCCTGAGCCTGTGTCATAAGTGCACTCCTGGCAGCAGCAATGTCACCTCTCCTTCTGTATCTCCCATCAAACAAAGAGGTTATGTTGCTGCAGGCATTTCTCCTTCCCCTCTCAGCACATATCCCTGCTTCCACAGAGTATTGTGAGATGTCCAGAAGCACAGGGAACTGGGGCCCACAGGAGGCAAGAGCCTCTGCTTTACTTACACCCATGTCCCCTGATGACTGATGCCTGGCACAGTTTTCCCCTTGAACTGTGAGTCATGCCCTGTTTCTGTAATAGGTGCTTTTGAGGCAGACACATGATCATCCCTCATGCAGTCTGTCACCACGCTACCACTTCCAGGTGGAAAGAGGGATGCAAACAAGGGGGATGGCATGGGCCAAGGTGTCACCTCTTCTTGCACCATCAGCACCCAGACTGGGAAGGTGAGTGTCCAATAGCACAAAGCCCATATGGGCTTTGCCATGGCCATAGCCATAAATCCTCTAAACCGTGGGGTGAACTTTCAGCCTCACAGGTTTGCCCCAGCACCCTTTGGCATCCTGGCCAGCCCCATGATCCTGTTGTAGTAGGGCCAAATCCTGCTCCCTGCTATGGGCTGATCACCATCCTGAGTGGGAGAACTGATGGGAGGAATCTCGCCTTGCCCCAGCTCCCATGGCCACCAACCCCACCAGTAAGGACTGGTGAACCATCCCTTCCCCTCAGCAGGAGCTGGTGCAGCCTCAGTTGCCCCAGTGAGGAACTGGGCTGACTGGGAATGACCAGGGGCCACTTCCTACTCCCCTGTCCCCAGTTATCCACACCAGGTTCTACTTTGGTGCCTGTCTCAGAAAAAGCCCCACCCTTTTACTAAAACATGTAACTCAGACTACTCATTTCTGTCACTTTGGGGACAACCTATTTTTGCAGGGCACACTAAGCTTTTTGACTGCTTTCACCACGGGGCAACAGGCCCTGGGTGTTGGATTCCCACAGCCCATCTCCACAGGGTGGTCCCACCCGGGGGATAGCAGGGTTTGTCCCCACCAGAGCTGCACAGACCTCAGCCTGGGTCGCTCGGTCCTAACAGTGACATGCAGTGGCAGCAGGCTGCAATGGAGGCTGGAGGTACCCTTGTGCTGGTGCCAGCTACAGCACCTGACAGGCTTCTGCAGCCGTACCTTTATTGGTTTTTACTAAAGGGTCAATGTCTTATCTTGATAGTGAATTCTGCCCTTGTTTCCCCCAGCATCGTTCCCTCCTAGCTGCATCCTGTTTCACCGGTGAGGGCACACACACAGGCCCACCACAGCCCTGTCTGTGGAGCGCTGGCCAAGCAGCAGCAAAGCTGCCACCGCTTTTCCCAGGGCACGGCCAGCCGGCTGCTGCTGCATCTCCCGGAGCGAGAGGCAAGGCTGGTGCAGATGGGGGGATTCCTGTGGGATACATGCCCCGTGTCCCACTCAGCCCATTTCTGGGCGTCTCAACACCTGCCTGTGGTGGAATCGCTGGAAGGAAGGGAGCTTCTCCCCCGCCCTCCATCCTGCTCCACAGGCAGGCAGGATGCAGCACCCACCCAGCCCTGGTACATACTTCTGCACTGCTTACCTGCTGCTGCTCGCAGATAAAGTAGCTAATGTCTAAGCAGTCCCATTTAAACCCACAATCAAATTAGAGGAACAAAATTAGAAGCCAGACTGGAGCCACTTTAAAAGTTGCCCCTTATTTAATAATTCTGTCGCAGTTATTTTTTCCTCTTATCACCATTTATTCTCATTCTGGGGCTGGTCTGTAATAATAGAGGAGGTTCGTTTGTGCTGCCCCTCCTCTTTCTGATGTCTAGTCTTTCTGTGTGGATTTCATTTCTGCCTTGTGAAAAAGCATTAGGATAAATAAAACAAAGATGCAGTACTACAGAGATCTATGTTAATGGGATGGCACCACATTCACCCCTTCTACAACCTGCCCTTTCCCATATGAAAGGGGTGAATCAAATGGATGGAATCGCTATTTCAGCCCTGCCCCAAGCCTTTAGGTATCAATCTGTCAGGTGTGGAAGAAGAAATTGCAGCGCAGCTCTTTCTTTAAGAGCAGCGCCCTGCAGAAGCAGGAACCCGGAGGAAGTGCCGGGGCGGTTTGGGAGCGCCGTGTCCCCTCTAGTGGGGTCTGGGCAGAATTGATGGAGCAAAGGATGAGAGCGCCTCAGCTTCCCAACCGATGGGGGAAAGGAGGGGAGAGTCTCCCCCTCCCTCCCTGCTCCTGCCATCCTTTCTCCACGTGGCCAACAGTGCAGGCATGGAGATACTGGGGTGGCAGGGATGCGCAGCCCCAGCTGGGAGCTGGCTTGCACTGAAGGAGCCAGGGGAAATACGGTTGTAATAATTTGCCTATTAATTAAAGGTGTGACTTGATGAGAGGTTGGATTCATTCACCGGGCTGGATTTTCATCTGTTTGTAGATATTGCTGGAATAAAAAAAAAAAAAAAATTATTTTCTCACTAACCCTTCAGCATTTTAGCAAAAACTATTTTTAGAATCCTCATAAAACAAATCTATAGCCATTCTACAATAGGCAAACACTACCATGTGCTTAACAGTTGTCCCCCAAACTGCTGCTGAAATCTGCCTATATTCAAAAAACCCCCCAAAATAGTTTATGCATCATTTTGGTGACAACTGCCCTGTGACACACCCGAATTCTTGTTTTCTGTGAACAAAGCATGACCCTAACTAATGCACTCAGGCAGGCTTTGCTGTCAGGAGCTATGGCAGGTATCACACAGCCTGGAAGCTGCTCCAGGTTGATGCACAAAGGCCCAGCACAGCCTGATCCTGCCTGTGCAGAACAGAGTTACCCATTGGCATGGGGGCTGAGGGCATGGGAGATCTCCCTGAAGGTAATTCAGGCTGGATGCAGCTTTCAGGGTTGGAACTAGATAATCTTAGATTACAGCCCAACCCATTCTGTGATTCTATGATTCTACAACTTTTGGCCAGGGAGATGCGTTCCTGACTGGGGAACCTCCTGCACGGCCAGGCCTCTTGCTGAGCACAGAGAGGGGCAGAAAGCTAGGAAGGAGTCAGTGCCAGGGGATGAGCCAGCTGGCTCCCCACTTTTCCCTGTGCCTTACCTGCACCCACTATTGCTCTGCAAAGTTCCTTTGTAGAAACAGCCACAGTGGCTTCAGCTGTGAGCAGGCTCACTGCTGGTGGAATGCTTGGACTGAGGTGTTTAAGACGCCCAAGAGGCTCGAAGGTTTCATCCTGCAGCTCAGGGAGCTGGACACAGGGAAATAAATTGTGAGTCGGGGGTGTGCAGCAAGCAAATCTGACAGCAGCATGGTGCTCAGGCCCTGCAAGCCAGGAAACAAACCAGGGTCAAGTGCTGGATGGGGCTCACCATCCCACCGCTCTCAGGAATCATCATGGGCTGGTCTTTCTACCCCCATGCATGACCCCATTGCCAGAGTCTTCCTTCCACTGTGTTTGCAGAATGGTTATTTTCCTTAACCCTGCACTTATCAAAGCATCTACTGGGGTACTCGCGAGGCAGAACTGGCCATGGCACGTGGCTGAACACAGGGGCTCAGTGTCCAGCGGGACAAGCTGAGGGAGATCAGTCTCACTCCTGGCAGGCACCAAGAAGAACGCGAACCTCGGGTAGACATGAGTAATAATCTCCTTTTCGGAGGGGGTCTCTAGCTGGGGGATTTGCATGCACTGAGCTGTCTAGCCTCCATTTTAGGTTTGAGCTCTGAGTGTGAGAATCTTTAAATAAAGTCAAAGCAGAAAGGCAAGTGGGTATCAGGCAAGCATTTAAATATCACAACGCTACAAAGGAAGTGATAGCCGCACCTTGCTCCACACACAGCTCCAGTCATTTACACATCAAGTAGGTGAATGCAAGAGTGCAGAAATAGACCTGTAAATATATGGAGATTCTGCTTTTGCAGTAGTTAATTTTCAAAGCACATCTACTCCTTAGCATACATTTGGGGTCACACTTCACTTCACAGCCCCTGCCCTGCTTCCCAAAACTTACAGTTTCAGTTTGCTAGCTTTCCTCTGCAAGTGAAGCATAAAATGCAAGTAAACACCTAACTTGTAGTGTTGTCACCACTTTCATCTTGCTGCTAATTACTAATGCAAATTATGTACATATCTAAAAATGTCTTCAGTACATTCCTGCTACTTGCATTTCCTTAAGTATATGTGGCAAATATTTCCATATTTTATCCTTCTACATTCTACTACCCCCATCCAAATCTTAAGGTAGGATATCCCTGTGATCAAAGGGAACGAGGCAAACTGGAACAGAGCCAAGGCACCCCACTCCTCTTGTAAAAGATGAATTTATGATCTTTAGTGACAAGTCTTGTTGTACATCTTGATTTTTCATCTTGCCTCAGGCAATCCTCAGTGACCCCCTACCTCATGCTTCGCCATCAGCTCACTTCTGATTTGTGAGAACAGTTTCTTATGATTTCTTGAGTGCTGCATGAGAGGTAATTCTTTAAGGTTCCTGTCCAAGTACCAGTCTGAGGCAATGGTGTCCAGCTTGGGAAAAAGCACTTGCATTCCGAGGACAAGCTTTAGCCAAAGGAGGGATACCAAAACTTTAAAGTGCTTCATATAGTGTAGATCCAAGCTTTCCAACCAGACTTCCCTCTAGCTGGCACTGCAGGTGTCCTCTTTCTCTTGGTAAGCTGTGTTATTTGCACACTAGACACCTCAAACCTTTCCCTCACCATTTCCCTTATCCTCCTCCAGGGCTGATTGGCTCTTGAATGTTCCCACCCTGAAGCTCTTCAGCAGAATTTTGCTGTTTCCAGCTGCCTCTAGCTCTTACTGTTCCTTGTGGTGTAGGCTGTCATCCCAGCCACATGCCTCTGCTCTCCACACTGGTTTGCCCATCACCTGCCATTAGCACCCGAAGGCAGTGGCTGCACACACCTGTGTCCTGTTCTGATCTTACAAGTCCCACTAAAACATGTCTCTCCTAAGATACCTGTAGTGCCTCATCCTTTCACAAGTTTCACTTGTGCTTCCTACAAAACATAAATCCCTCAATGAAGGCTTCAAGGCAACATGGCTGTGCTGCCATGCTCGAAGACTGCAGGATGGGTTGATGGTCAACTGGCCAAAAGAACCCAACAAAATGACAGATATGCAGAGGAGGCCCAAGAAATTACCCACATAAAAGCAGCAGACTGTGAGCCTTAGCCTTCTGCAGGCTCACGTTTTAATGAATGCTAACAAAACAGGCATTCCTGAAAATGTCCACCCATACATTAATTCCAGACGTTTTTATTGTATTTAATCATGTTTTCATTCCAGTGAAAAAGCTGAATAACTGTGATCTGAACGGGCTGGGAATTTGAGGAACCACAATGAGGACCACAGAAAGCATTTCAGAAAGAGACTGGCACATCAGTTCAGCACAAACAGTTGCAGCAACCTAAAAAAGAAAACTTTTTAAAAGAAAGGCCAGCATTGGTTTAATCCAAGTGAAACCAGATGATGACATTTCCCTTGTTTGGACCCATTTTCCCAAGATCAACACATATGAATTCACATTTTCCATTTCCATTTCACAATCAGATACAAACAGGGACTTCCTTGTGATAGCTGTGAATGTTTTATTATAGAGTCTTATCAACAAGTTCTCTGAAAATCAGTTTTTCAGAACTAAAATCTAATCTGGCAGGGTTCAGTAAGTAACAAGATGAACTCAGCCATGGCAAACAAAATATTACTAAGTTACTTTAAATAAATTTTATCACAACAACCTCAGGAAGAGTGTGTCCTGGAGATTTAGGCAGTTTATCTTGGATATTTATTAATATTTTGGATTCTTTTTGTTATGCTCTAGCCTCTGGTACACAGCTGTCTTCATTTTGATGCTAGAATGGGATAGATCTTTGGGTGCCTTTATGCCTGTGATTCTTGTCTTATTTTATCATGCTGTAATAAAAATAGCATCATCAGCATTCAGTGCTCACCACAGTACATTTAAGCAACTGGTCATTGCACTGAAACAGAACTTCTGGAGAAACTGAGATTATTTCCAGACAATAATTGCTCACAAAAGGTCTAGCTCCCAAGTCTTTTCAGCCATTCATTTTCTGTTCAGCACCTCCTATGACATTTATTACAGTAATTTGATCAGGTTATGTTGCACACAATAGGACGTTCAGAATTCCATCTTGACCTTCAGAGCAGCATCTAATACTGCCTGGAAGATAATCCAGAATCATTTTCCTTATATATACAATCAACATTCTCAGCTTGCAGCTACTTGTTGACACTCACCAGCTTCAGTTAAATACGAGGAAACCTAAGAACATTGAGACATTTGAAAAGAAGCATTACTGTATTTTTAATGTATTTTGGATGGTTTACCTCAACTTACTAATAACTCTTGATTTCCAGGGTTTAATTGAACATAATTTTTATAAAAGCAATATCATGTCTTAACATTAATCAAATATTTAACATTTGAGATTTTTTTTATTGTGCAAAACATAAGCAGTAAGTCTTATTAGTACAATAAGCTGAAAAAGCAAGGGATATTTAAAACAATATTCACATCCAGTGTGCAATTTTTATCCCTACTTCCAACTTTCAATGTGGAATCTACAATTTCCATCAGTAAGTGCTATCTGAAAATGTCAATAGCTTGTTTCCCCTTTTATTATTTGGAGGAGACTCAAAATTTATTTTTGCATTAGGTTTTTATACACAAGTAAAACAGCTGTTTAAGTTGATAAATACAAAATAAGACACTGAAAAGGGTGAAAAGTAATCAACACGCTGAAGGCATCCACCTAAATGGTGGCATGACTGATAATTTATAGCTTATATTAAAAAATGGAATTGATAATTCTAATTTTCCATTTTCAACTCAAGATTTTAGCAAATAACCCAAAATTTTGTTTTACAGTTCTGCCATCTGCTAATTGAAAAAGTAATTTAATTCAATCTTAATTTTAATTAAAATCTTTATCTTGCTAGATATTAAGTGCTACCAGTCAAGGCAGTCCCAAAAACTGTTTGATGTTTACATAGCACCATATAGATAAGAATCTCCTTCAGTAAGAGAAATTATGTTCTGCTGGGGAACATAATCAGATTATATCCTGAATATTTTAGGTATCTTTGCCTTCCACATCATAAATATGTGCAACAATTCCTTCAGAAAAAAATGCACATAATTCAAGCTTTAAGATGGTGCTATCATTAATTCAAATTCTCTTTGTATAAAAGAATCAAGAACTCTTCAGTAGTCAATTGAACATTCAAAAACAGATTAATAGTTTTATGTAAACTTGTTAAAAAACAAACCACCACAAAATTTGGCTTTAAAGTGACAAAGTATTCTTCATAATATAATTTACTACGCATGTAAAGAACTAACGTCAAACTATAATTCAAAAAGTAGCAGAGACTGGACTATCTCTGATATTGAAATACTCAATTAAAATATATAAAGAATATCCAAAACACGTAATTATAATTCATTACAGTGATATTGTTCATTCCAATAATAATCCTTCCTATAAGGAGGCTGCATGTTAAATAAAATACATTAAGCTGTTGTAGTTCCCAATTAGAGAACAACAATATTCTGCCTCTGCCTCTCCTTCAGCCCAAATTCACTAAAATATGGACTAGGCTTTCTACCACAAGAAAATGGGAAATATGCTCACTATCCAGGTGGATATTTCCTAGCCCTAATCAAAATCTTATCAGCTTATCCACAATTGTTAGATTTAGACTAGTAACAAATCTTGCAGTAAAGTGTTAAAAATAGAGAGAGTAACTAACAAGCCATCTTCTGTATTTTAAATCACAGAAATCTACACATCAAAATATTTATGGAAGCATGAGTGCTGGTGACATCCCTGACTCTTACAAACTGAGTCTTCCGTAAAAGTTGCAGAGATGGAAAAGGATGCCTTGAGATAAATGGAAATAAAATCCAACAGAAAGATAGATTTCCTAATATTGAGCCTCAATTTCTTACAAACTAACAAATGTATTTCAGTGATAGACACTGCTCATTATTTTGGCCCCGTCCCTTTCCCAAAATCAGCTTCATAAGCTGTTACCACTCCAATTAAAAACCAAACCCTCTTAAAATATTGTATATGGAGTTCTGGGTTCCAAAAATAAAATACATATGCAGTTTCATATTCTTGCTATGAAACATCAGCTAAAAAGTATGAACCTTCATAAAGAAACCAAACTGCATTTTGTACATTGTATCTCTATTGATACAGTTCTCTGTGTTGGAGAATTCAGCAATTTTAGAGAGTTCAATTATGTGCAAAGTTCAATAAATTTTGAAGAAAATTCCAGTTTCAAAAGTTACATGTAATTTTGTATCTGACAGGACAATTTCAAAAAAAAAAAAAGAGCTGTACAAAATTAGCTTCAAACCTCTTCATTCCCCCCAAAAATAGGCACTCAGTGGTTTAAGTGTGCAAATGGCTTCTTAGAAAAAATGGTGTGCAAACAGAGCCTGTTCCATTAGCTCTGCATTTTTTAGTGATTTCCTAGAGAGTATTGCCATTGAATGCTTTTAAATGTATGACTTTCTAAAGAACAGAAGACATTCAGTCCACAGAGTCACAGATGTCTTTCACTTTCTCGTTGAAGTCTTCAGGTTGATCAGCGTACACGTAATGACCTGCACCGAGGATAGCCTGGAGGATAAAGGCAAAGAAACATGTCAGTAACACAAAAATGTGATAAACAAATAAATACTGGGACAGGTGAAGAACCTGGTTTTTACACATTACCTAAGAGTTAGCATCATACAGCCTAAAAAAACCACTCTAAACATAAGGAATACCAAAATATTCTTTTCCTTGTGAAGAAACTTTCCTACAGAGGAGAAGAAAATAAAACTACTGCTTATTCAGCTGCTCACCTTGTTGAAAAAAACCCCACCACTGAAGTGTGCACAAGTCACTGCAAAACAAACTTAGTAGATGCTTTGCATATCAGATTTCTGATGCATCTTGATTCCCTTTCCACTCAAATAGTCTATTTCTATAATTTGTTATTCTCTGTAAAAATGCTACAAAGTAAACCATCACCACAGTGTACGGCAAACATACTTCACCTGTTTTCTTTCCATTTTAGTCAGTCCAAGACTACTATTTATTTAAAACTATTTTTCCCTCCCCTCCTTAAAATACTCTCTCTTAAGTCTCTAACCAAATCTCATAGAAGTAAAGCTATGTTATTGTGTTAAAAAAACCCAGAAACTCAAAGCAAAAATTACTTAGAAATAAATGCATGTAATAAAAGCAGAACCTCTGTGCATTTAACAAGCATGGCACTGCCTGTCCACATCTCCGTTTCATTAGAGCCCTTGCTCTTCCTATGGGTTTTTGAGTGTGCCTGCAATTTTACCACTCCAATTTACCTTTTAGAATCTGTATTTGGGTTGCCAAAATTTTAACCCAGAATACACAAAAAATTTACACAGTCCCTTCTAACAGTCCCTGACCAGAGTGGAAAAAATCTGCCTGAACGGTAAACGCTTATCCCAGCAATATATTGTACACTTTTTAACAGTGACTTTCTGTTACAACTCCCTCTCTGATTAAGCAGTTAAGTGACACTTTCAGTCTGGATGTCAACATTTATGAACTGTATCTGTGCTCTTTAACACACTTAAGAGTTGGATAACAGTGTCTTTTCTCTGAGTTCCAGCTCTGAATTCAGCTGTATCAAGTTATTAAATTTTATTTGGATGGCTTGTTATAGTATACTATCAACATTACATATTGTACATTTCTGTCCAGATAGTTCCAGACATCAGTAAGATCACAAACATCTGGTTTATTCAAACATTTTATCACCTCACAGCATTTTATTGGGTTTGCATATTCAATTATCACAGCTGATTGATGTGAAAATGTGTGAAGAATACTTTTAAATTAGTGTGTTCTTATAGAAGTCAACAACAAAAACATGCAGTATGCACATTCGCATCAAGTTGTAGGTATATACATTTTAAATGACAATACAATACCTTATACATATATGGAGATATTAGGACTGCTGTGGTTTAAAACACAGACCAAAACAGTGACCACAACACCTACTTCTATTAGCACATTGTAGAACAAAATAAAGAAGCACCTTGCTCACAGATCTAGTTTGGGTTCTAGTGCTACAGTAAGTTTTGTTCTTAGCCTGGGGACTTAACACTTTTGTCTAGGTTTTCTCTGATGTAACATCTGTTTTCTCTCTCTCTGTTACAGAAAACAGAACTTATTACCCCAGGCTCTAAATCAAAAGTGACACCATTTCCACAGCTGGTATGAAAAAACATAAAATCACAGAATGGTTTGGGTTGGAAGGGACCTTAAAGCTCATCTAGTTCCAACCCCCCCTTCCAACCTCCCCTATGGGCAGGGACACCTCCCCATAGACCAGGGTGCTCAGGGCCCCATCCAACCTGGCCACATAGATATGGCTTAAACAGATCCACACAAAAACCAAACAACTGCTTCAAAAGTCAAACTTACTATTGTCTTCACATAGGAATTTGGTCTCAGAGACTGGATAGTGCTGCCAGAATTGCCATCTATACACGAACGTGCTCCATAGACCACTGTGATAGGAATGTCTCGATCCATTTGTGAAATCCGCTGCAGCATTGGCCTTTTTGCCCATCCGTAAGGAATCGTCATGTTCTTGAAAGCTGTTTCACCACTTCAAGACATTCAAAAGGGTAAAAACAATTTCAACTGCCATTGGATCTGCTTTTTATCTAAGTTGGAGTATCTGTGCCTTTTGGTAGAACAGAGTACATGAGGTTTGGATTTTTTACAATTAAGAAAAGTTAAGTTTTCAAGGTTTACATATAATTTTCAACAGAAAGAGCCCGTGTTTTTGCATGACTGAGTGGTAGCACTTACAAGAATGAAAATGCCTTATTTTTAAAGTTTCTAAAGAAATTCTTTACATGTTAAAATCCTCCAACAATTATTTAATTAAATGCAGTGCCCAAACTCTCACCGAATTAACACAAATTGAGAAGAAATACAGAATTAGGATATTTTTTACGTTTATCACTATCTGGAATTCAGAAAAAGTGCAATAGTACCTTTTCCTTCAGCATAATAAATGCCACAATGAAAAAAAAAACCAGCATGCACACTGCTGCCTTGGCCATTGGAGGGAGTAGCAGGCACTCAGTAAACGAACAACAGACTTCAAAACATACACTGGGAAACTCATACTCACCTGGGTGACTGTACATTGCAGTGATAGATATATTCAGCCACAGTGTTATCCTCAAACATTGATGAATATTTCCGCTTGAAATCTGGCCTTAAACGTTGAACAAGGCTTAATCCTGTTAAAAACAGAAAGCACTATTAGAGGGGGAATGAGTATAAATTACTTTATCAGATTGCATAATGCTTTTCATTAGAGCCCTCAAAACACGTCCCCTTGAAACTTGTGGCTTCTAAACCTGCATTTGGTTTTACTACTTCCATGTCTTAGGGAAACATGATGGAATTACACTGAACAGCAATGAAATATAAAATACTCTATAAAGAATTTTATGCTGCTCCCCCTGCTGAATACATACAGGAAATGTTTGAGTATGGTCACTACAGCAATAGAAGAAGCCTACAATGGGGACCAGCAAAAGGGCTAAGCAGTGTTTTTTTGTCATCAGTTTAGTCTCACATGATACCAACACTTTCTCCCCACTCTGGCAGCACTGGGTAGGCTAAATGCACCACACCTTTCAGGACCAGAAGGCACTGTTGAAAAAGCTGGGGTGTTTTTCTTGCTCAAGTCTGTCTTCTCACAGAAAAGTCTGCTTCTGAAGCTAGTTCATCTAACTAGTGTGTGGTTGAAAAAACAGAAGTCTATGATGAAAAACAGGTGTAGAAATCTTAACATAAGGCACCAAGTACTGGTATAAATGAAGAGATTTAATGCCAAAAACCACTGTCCTCATGCTCTCCTAACAAGCCAGTAGAGAAGTGGGTCTTTTCAGAGGCCAGTTCAGGCCATCTTGACTTAAGCGTCTTTTCTGAATCATTTCTCTAAGGAAGAAGCCTCTTCTACATTGACCAGATGGATCTTTGGGACAAGAGCCTCACCACAGGGCTAATCTCAGTCTAAGAATATTAGTCATCCCTAATATCTGATCTAAACTTTTCAGTTTGAAGCCATTAGCCCTTGTCCTATCACCATACACCCTTGTAAAAAGTTGCTCTCCAGCTCTCCTGTAGGCCCCCTTTAGGTACTGGAAGGCTCCCACAAGGTGTCCTCAAAGCCTTCTCTTCTGAATCCCAACTCTTTCAGCTTGTCTTCATAGGGGAGGTGCTCCAGCCCTCTGATAATCTCCATGTCCCTCCTCATGACTATCTCCAACAGGAATGTCTCCAACATTCTTATACTAGGGCCCCAGAGCTGGATGCTGTATTCCACATGGGGTCTCATGAGCGCAGAGTAGAGGGGGAGAATCACCTCCCTCAATCTGCTGGCCATGCTGCTTTTGATGCAGCCCAGGATGTGGTTGGCTTTCTGGGCTTCGAGTAGACGCTGGGTCATTTTGGGTTTCTCATCAACCAACACCCCAGGTCTTTCTCCTCAGGGCTGCTCTCAATCTATTCTCTGTTCAGAGGTGGTTGGGATTGTCCCGACCCAGGCACAGGACCTTGCACACAGCCTTGTTGAACTTCATGAGGCTGGCATGGGCCCAGCTCTCAAGCCCATCCATGTCCCTCTGGATGGCATCCCTCCCCTATAGCTTGTTGACCACACAGCTTGGCACCATCAGCAGAGTTGCTGAGGGTGCATTTGAGCCCACTGTCCATGTTGCTGATAAAGATGCGAAAAGCCGATCCCAACACTGATCTGTGAGGAACAACACTCATCACTGGTCTCCATGTGGACATTGAGCTGAGTGAGCCTATTTATGATTATGTTTCCCCTTTTCCAGCTGGTAGGAACTTCATACTGTTGTTAATCTGTGCAATTATGACGATGTCACTTCTTCCCACCCAACCCTGGGCAAAGGCCTGGTATTATTTATGTAGACCTTGTCACAGTGATCTATGCTTTTGTAACCTTGAGACTATTGCTACACGCCCTTTTGCATGCTTTAAACAGATTTAGAAAACTAATACAATGCAAAAGAAAATAATTCCCTTATGAAACAGTGATTTAACTCCCAAAGCAATGAAGATTTTGTAAAAGTCTGGCAATTGGCTCTGCTCTATTTTCCCTACATAGAGCACAATTGCTGGACTTCTTTCTTTTTCTGTGTGTTTGGGTTTTTTGAACACAAGTGAATACCGCTGGCTTGGAATAAGAGTACTTGGAAGAAAGAGACTAATTCTGTGTCTTGCCCTGCTATCAGCATAGAGGCCATGGGATGAAGTGTTACCAAATTTTAGAATTCACTTTCTGTTTTGATAAGAAGTGTTTTGTCTGTGGGTCCAATTCCAAAACAGTTTTTCCCTGGGAATTTACAGGGGAGAATGAAACAGGATTTAAGGCACCTTGGAACAAATTTTGGAATGAAATCACACTGTAAATCATTATTGTAATGTTTATTGAAGAAATTCTGAATTGTTTGGCTGATGTTTTCCACAGTGTCTATGAAAGTGCTATAAGAAATTCTAACACTGAAGAGACCGAGTTCCACAAAAAGGGTGTGGTCACAGTGACTTTTCCGACATCCAGCTCTAGGAATGGAATTCAGAAATCCAACCTAAGCACCAAACCCCCATCAACCTATGAGACTCCTGGGTGACTGTTCCAGTTAAGTGAAGGAAAACATGCAAATCAACTACCTGGAAACTACTCAAAGAAAAAAATATCTCTGGATTCTGTCTCTCTCCCAGTTTTAAGTATTTGCCTGTGGGTCTGATTAAATATCCATGTGATATTATTGTGATATCCCAATGAACTCAGCTCACATTTAAGTGCCTAACTCATACCTTTGAACAAGAGCAATCAGCTTTAGAGTGAGGTTCAAACAACTATGTCCGCCCATCAGCTTAAGCACATCTGCATGTGGAATGACACCTGGGTTCAGTTCAGTGCCTTCATCAGGTTAAGTCTGACACCTACTCCCAGCACAGTGTTTAGACCTACTCTTCTCCAAGAACTATGTTTCACCTGTCAAGAACTTAAGTTGGTGACGGAAAGCTTTTTTACCAGTGCAGTGAGAAACAGATGAAAAAAACTGTAAAGGCACTGCCCTCCACGGCAACCTATAAGCAAGGCTAGGTTTGGGGACACCTTCCCAAGACAGTCTGCTTCTGCAGCATGGTTTCGACTGTGCTTTTTACTAAAGGAGACAATTTCAGCTTTGAATTTTCCCACGTGGATTGATTAATGCATGCACTTGTTATTGGATAGAATACATTAAATCAGTGTGTATCACTCAATATGCTCCAGGTTGTTTTGTTAACCGAATTAGTATTTTACTTAAAAAAAAAATCTGTTTGTACAAAACATGTTGCTTGTCTGAAAAACTAAATTTGTCACACTATTGAAAAAACAAACAAATCAGCATATTAAAATATATATTCTATAGAAATATATTAAGGAAACAGATGTGGTTTAAATGCAAACAAAGCCTAGAAATCTCACAAGTTTATCTTCAGACTGAATACCAGAAATGATGAAGAGGTGAGTTAATCATAACTTGTGAGGGGCCTGAAGGATATATTTTTCCAAGCCTCTCCAGAAGATACTTCTGCAGCACAGAGAGTAACAGAGAGATAACCTCTTCCTCTAGAGGGAATACATATAATCACTTTAAGATTTTATTACACCCTTCTCCCCACTCACCAGATGAACTAAACCCACTGTATTTTTGGTCAGCCCTACCCAGCTCTAGTATTAGGGTATAGAGAGTTTATCTACCATCCTATCAGTGGTGTTGAAGAAATGGAAATATGAACTGCCACCATAATGCAGGACACCAATGAGGCCCACAAGATTTGCTGGAGTAGTAAGAAAATGGCTAATGGAAAGAACCCAGTTTCAACTTCTCTAAACTCAGGCCAAAGATTTTTGCATTTATGAGAGACTCCCTTCTAACTTTAGTGGAATTTGTTATTCCCATTTGCTCATCAAACTGGAGTTAGAAAGGAAGGTAAATGAACTGTGACCAGAGGTAACCAGAAAAAAACCTTTCACATTCATGCCTGTTTGTCAGGGCTCCCCAACAAACATCTGCATAATCCAACTCACTAGAACTGAAGCCTGTACAGATCATATACTGTAGCTTGCTGTAAACTACCACACTAGTATTTCTAACAGCAAGAGTTTGCCTTCTTTCCTGAAGAGTTCAACTTTCCTTAACCACTCCCACTTTCTCCTCCAACTCTTTCCTCCGTGGGCAATATAGACTTGCAGAAAAGCTTATCATAAGCTGCTGTATGCTCCATGTTTATGTTTAACCAAAATAGAAATAGTATTTAAGAGTAGCTAAAACTCACCAAAGGGTCCTGCTATTCTTAGCCCAGCTAATGGATTAAATGGACTCAATATAGCTCCTAGTGCTTTGATCCAGATTGGAATTGGTCTTTCGTGTTCAGCATTGTCAGGCCTCTCTGGAAAACCCCATGGCTCCACTAAGATAAGATGCTTGATCCTGTTGGCAAAAAAGGTTCAGTGGTTTAAAGTACAGTAGCTTTTCTTCAACTGAGCATGACGAAAATGCGCTACCTGATTTAGATACATACATACAGCCTACTTTAGTCACTTCTATCACAGAGGCTTATTACCTAGTTTCTGATTCATCAATGATTTTGGTTTCAATTACTAATTAGAGAGTGAATTGCATCTAATCATATGTATGAACACCAGAAACACAGAAGCACGTGTCATGAAGAGAAACTCAGTATTTTATAGATACTCACCGTCACAAACATTTGAGAGAAAGGATAGTCTTATTTCTGTTTCTAAAAATAGCCTAATCTAAATGCTCAGTCAATACTATTTGCAGGAGCAGTTTAATTTGACAGAAAAGAGGATAATTGCATCTGTTTCATTTAAGTGAAGTTGCTAGAAGTCTAAGATCTCTGTTCAAAGAAGAGACACAATTTAACTGAAAAATCATCTTATCAAAGTAAAATTTGAACTGAGAAAGGCAGAGCAAAACTAGCAGTTTTCTTCTAAATTTATTGATTTTAGGTCATGAAAGAAAACATCAGAGAGGCAATTTGTAAAATTATTACTCAAAGGAATATCAGTACAGAGAGCATCGTAGGAGTCTCCAGCACATGCAACAATCGATCACTTCATACTCTGGGTCCCCCTCAAGCAAAATTCTAATTCATCCTGGTAGATTAGAATCATCCATTTCTGTTTAATCCCATAATAACACCTACTCTAACTGTCCTAGATGCTGGTGATTTCTGGAAAAAAAGTGACTCTTAACTATAGTTTTCCATATTTAAGATGATTTTCCATGGCAGCTTCCTCATTATTGCTCTCTACAACTACCTGTCAGGAGGCTGTAGCAAGCCAGGGGTTGGTCTCTTGTCCTGAGAAGCAAGCAAGAGGACCTGAGGAAACAGCCTAAAGTTGTGTTAGGGAAGGTTTAAATTGGATATTAGAAAAAATGTCTTCACTGAAAGGGCTGTCAAGCATTGGAACAGGCTGTCTTGTTCAATCTGGTCTAGTGGGAGGTGTCCTTGCCCATGGCAGGGGGGGTGGAACTAGGTGATCCTGAAGGTCCCTTCCAACCTATACCATTTTATGATACTGTGCCCAAGGAAGTGGTTGAGTAGTCACCCTTGGAGGTATTTAGATGTGTGAATGCAGTGCTTAAGGACCCAGGTTAGTGGTGGACTTGGCAGCGCTGGGTTAACAGTTGGACTAGATCCTAGAAGTCTTATCTAACCTAAATCAGTCTATGGTTTTTATATTTTTAACTTTTTACCTTTTTATCTTTACTTTTTTCTTCGTTACTTCCTTCCCCGTTAAAGCCATGAGATTAGATATTAACACAGAAGAGTTCATAGTGCCTAAAACGATGCCAGAAGTGATGCCAAAAGCTATTTCTGGATTATAATCAGCTGGAAAAACAAAAACCTGTGCTTGGAATGAAGGGTTGGAAAGGATTAACCTCACAAAGATGTTTCTTGGTTGTTGGCTCTGCTATAAACATACTTGTACCCTGCAGCAAACAATAACAGTAAGAGGATTGTACAAACCAAGCAGGAGAGATCAGAGGCAAAGCAGTGCAAGCAATGAGGAGCCATTCAGGACAGCCACACATTCTGTGCACAAACTATGGCATTAAGTATAATACAGCAAATGAATGAATAAAAGTAGAGTAAGCTTGGTTTCATGTTTCCTTTCTTAATACTTTCCTTCCTATTTGGCATTTCTCCTTTTGGTAATCAAGCCTAAAACATAACCCAGGATAATGGGCAGTTGACCATGAGAATCATTCCAAAAGTAAATATCCAGAAACCGCAGTATTTGAAAATCATGGCCCACTTCAACTTGGCAATATGCTAAATGGGAATCTTTTTGGATCAGCAGCCTCAGATTTTCCATGGTACACTGTAGCAAATCTATGGATCATCTATGCTTGGAGAAACAGATCTACTTTCCTAACAATATGTATCCAGAATCCCTTAAGCTTCTAATGCATTGTTAGATAACCTGGCTGAAAGCCGTGCTATATTTACTACTTGATTCAATGCTCTTTTAAGATCCTAACAGTCAATTTGTTATTTTGGTGGTCTTAGTTTAATTTTGGAGAAACATTAATAATGTGAGAGCACAAACTGAAACATCCCCAAATTAATTAACCCCAACTTAAGCACAGTGAGGCATGAAAATAAAGCATCACTTTTGATGTACGTCAGCAGTGGGCAAAACCAATAGCCCATCCCATAGGGACAGGACAGTGCCATTTACAGATGCTTTGGAAAAAGAGGTAAAGAACTTAGAAGTGATCCCTACAAAAAGCTAACTACAGTTAGCTAGAAGTTGGTTTATAACTAAAAGGATAATAGGTTTATAACCCTAAAGCAGAAGATTGCATTTCTTCATTGCAATTCTGGATTTAGAAACACACCTACTTTCACACATCATTTCCAGCCACTTGTGCTAACTGTTGTCCACTTAGACGGAAAAAGGTGAAGTGTTTTAGGGAAAAATAATGCATGAAATTATTTCAAATATATCCAAGTGAGAAACAAAGAAACAGTAAAACTTGACATGAATAGAAAAGAGTAAGATATGTTTAGTATAATATAGAATCTGCTATATGATGTGGAGAGTTAAGCTTATGTTCAGTTTTTCATAGGAGACCACTATCTGTATCCCAACAAAAGCACTGTCCTTTTTTGATACAGAATTACCTCAGTTGGTGGAATCCTATCTTAGCAGGGGATATATAACCAGACATATAACCAGATATATAAAAGAAACAAATTACTACTTTAAGGGGAAAAAAAATGTATTAACTGTTGGACACAACGTGGTGCAGAAAATGCTGATGAAACACAATTAGAGAACTGCTGCAGCTGGGTTGTCTTACAAAGAAGAAATATGAAGTGGCATACAGACGATTTAAATCAAGGAGTCACTAAAATAATTTTTACATCATCCTGCTGGCACCAGGCCGACTGCTAGCACATAGACATAAATTACCTAGGGGAATTATATTCAAAAGTTTCAATGTTATAGATAACAGTGGGAAGTTTGGCAGAAACAGGCCTATTTTCCCTTCAAAAACCAATCTTTGAGACAAAACATTCACCCATAATCATTGCTATTTCACCTTATAACATGGCAAGGGGGTACTGAACTTACGTACAAGGGGGTACGGAAAAGTATACAGAAAATCATGTTTACCATATCTACCTATCTCATTCACCCGGAAACAAACCATACAATTAATACTTTGGTCTTAGAATTCAGTATCATTTCTTTAAATCATCACAGTCATTTACATAAAGATTATCTATAAAGAGCCTGGTGAAATAAAAGCTATATTAAAATCACTAGTCAAATACAGAAAAGGAATCCCTTCATTCCTTTATTTTCACATACCTCGATGGATATTTTAAGGCGTAAGCAGCAGCCAGGAATCCACCTAGGTTGTGTCCAAGCAAAATCATTTTTTCTAGCCCCACCTCCTTTCTCCATTCTTCTATGGATTCCACAAACTGATTTTCTGCTTCCTGAGCATCAGTGTCAAAGTGTGGTCTACTGCTACGTCCAAATCCCAAGAGGTCAAAAGCATGAACCGTCCTGTTCTCACAGAGATCTTCAAAGTTGAGAGCCCATAGTCCAACACCTCCTCCAAATCCATGCAGGAGAACAAGTGGAGTTTTATTTGAAAGGTCTGGAGAGAACGTCAGTGTCCATATTTTATTTCCATTAGATATATACACATATCGTTTATTGTATACGCTTGCAATACCTGGAGAAAAAATTGGAAAAAATTATGTTGTTAGACATGCCTGACAAAATATAAAGTACACTCTACGGAAACCACTGTTTTAAATAGGAGCTCCTTTCAAAGCAGAGAGCCTCTAATCAAATATCTACATACGTGAACAATGAAAATGTAATTTTAAACTTGTTTATTTCATCACACTTAAAAAGACATACTGAAAAACTTCTTTTACTATGTTTAATGTAAATTTATAAAAAATCTAGTTATATATGAAACTTATTAAAAACCAAAGACTTACATTTTAGCATTTTGTCCTCAGCCTCTTTAAGGTGTAGCAGCGATGTGGGACACCAGGCAGGTAGCCAGCTGAATAACCATCCGAACCTACAACAGCAATACAGAGTAAAAATGTCTTGAGCAGCATGGCAATTTCACTGATGCTTTGAAGACATTCCTTTTGCTGCTCTTCATATGAGAGCCCACACTAAGCACACAGTGTGAAGAACAGGATTGTGCAGTGGGAGGGAATTCACTTTTTCCTGACTTTTTATAAAGTGGCATCACAATCAGGGGCATTCTTCAAAGGCTGAGCAGTTTTTCCACTGTGTCCTGATATCACACTATACTGATCAGGAGACATGAGCCCTCACGTCTACCCAACAAGCTTGGCAGGATATGTAAGAATCACTGGAGTTTCCAGCCTCCTCTCAAGTTCCTTTGGAAGTCTGCCTGCACACGCATAACCTTGCATGAACCTATTACTTCTAAAAATGCAATAAGCTGTGCGTTCACCAGCCTAACCTGAACTGATTATTACTCTAAATTTAAAAAGTGAAAAATAAGCAGGTTTATCCTAGCAAAGTAAAAACCTAGGACCTTAATTATAAACTTAGAAACAAAATCCCAGAGGAAAACAAACCAGCAATTCCCTCAACAGAAGCTGCTTTTCCAGCTGTCAGTTACTATCTTCGTACTGCCTGCTTGACCATGACAGCCGGGGGAATGACTCAGCTGGCAGCATCGCCTCACCCAGTGCTGCAAAGGACACGGAAATTTCATACAGCTTTTCCTGGTGCTAATTTATCCCTTGTTTTTAAGCCTCTCACCTGGTTTCAAAGTGGCTTAGACTACCAGTGCAAAGGCTGCTACTGCAGGACCATTCCTCATAGGGAAGAGAATGTAAGTCACCAAGTCAACTTTCTCTAGCACTCTTTTTTCTACACTGAACTGCTCTCCAGTTAGCTAAGAATTTTCAGGACTGAACTCTGAGAGTATTGGTTATACAACAACTAATGCGAAAAGACTATTGAGTTACTAATGTCCAGTTTTTCAGTGTGCACAACTCATCAGTAATAAATTAAAGATCTGGCCCCACAAGTTCTTTACCCAAAGGATCTTCTCCACACCTTCCTCCAATTCTAAGGGGCTGACCTACTCCAGCTGCATAGCTACTTAGGTTTATGATATGACATGGAAGGTTTTCTGGGGATGCAGAACGCAACTGCAAGCAGCATTGTTCAGATTCATAGAAACCTGTTACGGGACATCAAGAAAAAAAGCCCCAAACCATATCTGACCAGAAAGGATTAATCATCCAATTACCCAGGCCCACTGCTATTCAGTATTATTTACTCCTCTACACTGATATCTGGCTGTTCTGTAAATAACCTTCCTGGCTCACCAGATCACTGGAATTGTTATAAGGAGGGACCATGGGAATTGTTATCATTATAATTGAGGGACTGGGAACAGATGGTTGTACATTCTTCCATGCCATGTGCTCATGCAATCTAGGAAATGAAGGAACTTAGCACCTTACAGGAAAATGGACATCCAAGTACTCTGCTTCCACATTAAACTATGCATTTATTTAAAAGTAAGACTTTTAAGAAGTTAAAGCTAGGACAAGCCAAAAGTAATTTCAACCGCAAGTAACTGTGAAATCTGAGTTTAACAATAACGCTAATTGTGTCCAGTGCTATGAATTACTCTGGTAAATTATTCAACAACAGCTAGGTCACCACTCTTCTGAGTCAAGCTTTCTGCAAGTTATATGCTCAACTAGGCATTTTCATTCTTAACTCTTAGGTCAGAAACAAAACCAGTCACTATTTCCCCTGAGCTGAAACTCTATGTACTGTTTCTTCCCACAAAAACCACTGATACAGTGAAGAAAACACTTTAAAGATTTTATTTATTTATTTACAGAAATGTAAAGCTGCAACATGTCAACAAGAAAACTGAGCAGAGATATGGCCACAATGAAATAGAAGTGACACCTACAGATCACAGTCCCAGAATTCTATTTCCTAGTCCTAGGGAGGCACCTGGATACTTAGGAAAATTATTTAGGAAAATGTATCAGAACGGTAAAGTTGCCCACTCTTTCTTTTGTTAGTTATAAGAACTGTTTACAAATACTTAGACTTTAATTCAGAAGAGACATTGATACATGTATGGTTTAACAAATACAGTCAGCAAGCTGAAGCTTTTAAAATGAAAACTATGTTTTCAATTCCGTCCTGTTGTACTTGCTGAACTAAAAGAGTAAGCGGTGAAGGCTTTCAGACAAAAAAAGTGAGCACTTTCTAGAAACATTATTTTAGAAAGAAAGTATTTAGTTACCTATATTCAAGACTTAATCTTTTTTTTCTCTCCTTCCAAAAATGATTTACCACATTGCTAGATGTTTTCCACACGTGGAGAATATTGGAATAATTTTTCTGGTAACTTTGGAAGGCTATAGTTCTATCATTTCTTTTGTACATCTGTGCTAAATGTGTCTTCCAAACGCATACAGGAACATCCATTGCTTACATGGTCTATCATTTTTATTTTTGTGATATAAAGCCGTAAGTGCTATATAGTGTCAAAAATGAAGCAAGGGACCTGGCAAAGCAGTGTGCACACCAGCAACGGAGATGAGTTAAGGAAAAAACCTAAAGATTCCAGCAGTAGTTTCACATTTTAAGTGAGCTACCCACTGCCAGAAGCAAACCCCACACTGCTCTCATCACCCACCACTTCCCTCACACTCTGTTCCCACCTGTCTTCTCACAAAAAGTCAAGAGCAGAATCTTGTATTTTGAGGAGTTAAGAGATCTACTGGCCTTAGCTGCTTGCTATTTCGAAAAGTGTGAAATAAATCTGGCAACTAACAGCCCAAATTTTTATAATTTATTACCAAATGTACTTACAGGTGTTACACATCAAATTACCAAGGCACATAACCAGTGGAATTTAACGTGTATATTTGTTTGTGGCCATGTAGTAACAAAAACCAGCGTGCACATACATGCTAAAATAAGCAATAACCAGCAGTAGGGCAAAGCATTGCATAGGGCGATTCCTCGCATCTTCAGTTTGGGGTCAGTTACATTTTTCACATCTGTCTGAAGAAGTCTGGAGTAACATAGGCTGGAAAAATCAGGGGCTAGCAGGCGGGGGGCTGCTGACCTGCCAAGCATTCAAAGTCACTCTCTTTGCCAATAAACCTCCACACAGACTTCCACACTTCTTATAACACAGCTAGGGAAGGAGACCAGAAGGTAAGGGAAAGCCCTGGAGACACCCACTGAATGACCTTAGAGAAAGTCAAGGTGATTAATGTGAGACTATAAGATTAGTGGAGATCATCAGTAGCCTATGCTGATGATCAAATACAGTAATAAATAATGCAAACAAAAGGGACACAGGCACAAACATCTGACAAGGTGGAGCTGCAACCACGATGTGCAGGGGCCAAGCCACCAGGCAGGATCTAACACATTGGCTGGTTGGAGCAAGTGTTCTGAGACCCCGGCTGCAAGCATAAGAAAGGATAAAAATAAGTAAGTACTACTACACTTTGACACTTAATGAGTGAATGAACTCTGTGTAAAGTGTAGCTCAGGATAATACTGCTTTTCCTTAGCTGCTTGAATGTCAATATGAATCAAGAACTTGCTGTCACAGCACCACTTGAATTGCCTGAGGGTAACTTTCAAAAGAACTGAGAATCAAGGAGAGGCAGAGGTACAGTGAGCCTGACCCACCCATCCACCTCCACTACTCAGATCAAACCCAATGAAGAATGTGACAAATTGGTTGTACCACAGTTGCCTTTCTGTCAGCTCCATTAACCCTATTCAGCTTGGTGAGGATTGATTCCATGCAACTGATGGATCTGTAGCCAGTTACAAATATGACATACGCACAAAAAGTTTGTGAAAGCTTAGATACTGCTGAAGAATGAAAAACATCTATTTCAACAATGAGATGTGTACTGAAACAGCTGAACAATCTATTTGATTTCTGGCTTGTAATGTGGATTTAAAAAATGGAACCTCTACCACATAAAGATATTCAGCAGAAGTTGCTTATAACTCTGTCAAGGAGATATAAATGTACAGAAATGGAGTTCATTCTCTCATTTTTCAAGCTTATAATTTACTTACATTAGAGTTACATGAATGCATGGCTTACAAGATGTAGTAAGCTTGAAATCATTCAATGGAGGCATCTCCCCACACACACCAGCACTGCAGACCTAGCTGTCATGATCTGTGGAAAGCCTGTGTGGCGAAATAGCAAATCAAAAAACCTGGGGTTTGCAAACAGGTTGCAAAAAGGTAATAGAACTCCACCAAACCAGAGTAAATGAATACATTTGCTACAAGATCACCTGTCAAAAATTGCTGACCCACCAAGACAGGACATGCAGAAACCTTTCTGAAGTGCTGAATATAAAATCAGCTTTTCACTAAGAATTTTGAAGTTATTATGGTAATCAACACTCGCAGTACAGACCAAAAACCATGCAGCAGTGACAGGAGTGTGTAGAATAGATTTTCCTGTCACGAATAATTATTTGGACTTAAAAATTACATCAGTAAGGAAGCCAGAGCTCAGGGTATGAAACAAATATGCACAATAACTTGCAAACAAAGGATTATGGGAAAGTAACTGAATGCACAAGCAACAGAGCTGCACATCTGTTTCCATCTTGCTCTCAGAAAATGAATGTATTTAATATTTTTAATTGAAATTTTGCAGACAATATTGCAAACTACCAAGATTTTAGCTAGGGAGCAAGCTCAAAAACTTACAAAAGCTGAAACACTGAGTGAACTCGCTGATAAACTACCTCAAGCCTTACCCTTTACCCTTAAATCTCATTAGAATGAAGCTGATCTCTCAAAAACCGTAACCCTCTAGTCTCCTGACTCTCAGAATTAACTTCAGCCATTTAGAAGTAAGGAAGGAAAGAAAAACAAATTAATGCAGAGAATTTGGTACTGTTTCTGCCCAGCACCAACAGGAATGGCATTGGGATTTTCAGGGTCGTTCAGCTGACAATCCAGTTATAAGCACCCAGCAATTCGAGCTAGCTCCAAATTAGGAGAATCTTATCTTGTACCAGGAAAAAACAAGGGTAAGCTAACGGAAAGACAGCTCAGATTCGACCCTCTTGTTTCTGCAAAAAGTATTTTTGCAGTACTGTGCTAGCAAAGGAATTAAAAATTGCCAATGCGCTGCAATCTAAATATAAGCAACATAAGGTTCACTCTTCCAAGGTCTTTCACAAACCTCATCCCATAAAAACACCATGTTACTTCTCACAACTTATCCAGCCCTTTCAGTTGTTACAGAAATACTAAGAATGGGCAAAAAAGGAGGAGTGAAAAGAAGCATCAGATATTCACAACTGGGAAAGAGGTCAGCATATCAAATTTATGGCAAAGTGTCAATTTTAAAAATAAAACTGTTTTTCTATAATGCTCTATGAACACTTTACAGTTAACACAGGATGGATGCTTAAGTGAAATAGCCACAGATACCCTTTAACCGTTTTCATTATCTCCTTTTTATTGGATGCTTTCTGCATTTTCCTCAGCATCAACAGTAGTCTACACAAAGCTTAAGAGATACATAGGATGGTTTCTTCCACCATCAACACCACCAAGTTTACAGAGCAAATTCTGTATTTGGTTACTAAATTTTAAGTTTATGGGTAATAACCTGAAACAATAAAAAACAAAAGAAACAGTCAAGGATGACACAATCAAATAGAACTTTCTGTGTCAAAATGCCAGAGAAAAGTAGCAGGTTTACATCTGGCTCATTTCTATCCATGACAGAGTTAAGTTATAATAAACTTTTCCTTTCCCATTTCATTAATTTAATAGCTTGCAATACGAGAATATTGGGTGCTATTTACATGACTGATTATGGCAAGAATCAATGCTTCTTTGTTAACAGTTACCAGCAACACCACCATGGCAAAAACCCCTAATATGTAAAGAAAAATATTTTAGTAATCACTATATCCAAGGTCCATCCTGTAGGCTGTTCTCTGTGCCAGATTTGTGAAATTCAGGTTTAAAAGACACTATATTTTAAACCAGATAATTATGGTTTAACCCAGCTACAGAAAAGCCAGAAAGTTAACCAGCAGACCTATGAACTAACAAGATGGAAAGAAAGACTGTGAGTCAAGGTGGAGGACACCAAGCTTTTAAGTCAGAGCTGCCACTGACAAACAGTACCATACAATCATGACATCAAGTCTGCATTTAACCAGGCAGGGATGTTTCTGCAACAAGGCTCAGGATATGATTTCATGAGAACCTTAAAGGCATAACTAATTTTAGGAGTCCTTCTAGTCCTTCATTCCTGTCCCTAAAGTGCAGCATGTTCTTTAGTGTTTCCGTCTTCTAAGAATATTCTGAATATAGTCAGAATCATTCAGGCATACACAGTAACTGTTGTTGGGAGGGTTGTATATCCAGGAACAAAGCTTCTGCATGTACAATAGAAGTCAGATGTAGCAACCGCAACAATTTGAATGAGATGTTCCTAGGACAAAACACTCTGGCAGTTGCAGACAAACATCAGGAGGAGAAAAACATTCCATGTTTCACTTTAATTGCATGAACAGACTAAAAATGTTGCAATTCTCAGGCAAAGACCTTGAAGTGCATACTAAAGAGGCAAGACCCAGAAGCAAGTATTAGGAATATGGTATGGGAACAAAAAACCTCAATGCTTTAAGAAATGTCTGTTTACCATTTTCATGAGGAGACAAAAAATGGATGAAGTCATTGTCAACAGGTTAAAAAAGGATACAAATTATTTTTCCCTGATGACATTATAACCCTGCCCATAAAGTTCTGTTTAGATGAGTTTTGAGCCAAGATATTCCATGCAATTAGATGTTGTGAAACTCTTGGATACTTCAGTAACATTAAAACAGAATGTTTTGAAAACCTCTGCATAGTATTTCTAGGAAGTGTAACATACATCAGCCCCATTCCAACACAAAACCCATGACAGGTTATTGCGGAATATTGCTCTACATTAGGGCAGAGGTGAAAACAATGCATTCCTCATGTACTTACTGCATCTTGAACTCTGTGTTCAGAACATTCAACATCAGAATTAATATAAAAATTCAGAAGCAAATTTTATTACTGTTTTTATCGAAATTAACTATCACTTATCAAAATTAACCTGAAAATGTACCTCATGAGTGTGAATCCATAACCAATGAGATTTTATGGCTATTTTAGAGATATTAAAGTTTACCATGCTTATCTTAATTCATTTGAGCAACCTGAGTGGAAGTGGAGAGGACCTGCAATTCTGCTCTCTCCCACGGTAGACCTCAGACAGAGGCACACCTTGCAGTATAACTTGCATAATTGCATCCCCCTCCACATTTTTTTCTGTGTCTCCCAGCACTTTTTTTTTTTTTTTTAACCATATGTATCCTTTTTCTATGCTTTTATAATTTCTTCCACCCTCTTTCCAGCTATACCCAAAGGTGTCCATTTCAGGGCAAGTGCTTTTTCAGTATGTACCACAAGAATGAAGTTAATCCATGGACTGTCACCTAAGCCTGCAACCTGCAATGCTCATACTGCTTACAAAGTAGCTGTGGTAGCACCCAACTCAGTTTCACATTCTTATTTAAAAACTAAAAAAAAAAAAAAAATCCTAAGGAAAAACATATTAGCAGCTACATAGCAAATATGGAATAACACAGAATACAGAGATGAAGATGCAGAGGAGTAGAAACAGGGAAGCTGCACAGCCCCACTAAAACTCCTCAACCCTGTGGCAGAGACCACATGTGTAACACACAGGCTAGGTACCACAGAGGTCCTACCTCTGCCTCCTCCACAGTAAACTCACATCTGATAGAACTTGGCAATGCCACACCTTTCAGGTGTTTTTACAAACAACACACAGCACATTGCAGTAAGAATTTGTGAAGAAAAGCATACCTAAAATTAGGGAAATGAAAATTTCTTCTTGGTGCCCCTCAAACGTTATTTAACTTTCTACTGCTTTTATTTTATTCATACATCAACTGATGTACTCCTGCTGCCCTTCAGATATTGCATGACTTCAGCCTTGCTTAATCCCTGTCTGCCTTCTCATACCTACCGTGCCAGCAGCCAACACGTCAGCCTGTCCCCAAATTCCAACAAACTGGACAAGAGCAAAGCACACATGCAACAGGCACCTCTCACTAACCTGCACCATTGCCCACCCACACTCTGCTTATCTTTTGGTTAAATTCCATTGTATATCATGCACAATTTACATCATAACTTCATTAGAAGGTGAATATTTTCATTTTCCCATAAGGATCCATATAAGAACACAGATATAGGACTGTCTAAGGCACATGATCATTTCCCTCAGCTCCAAACATGCTATACACAAACCCCACTTGTACGCAAGTATGAATATGCACTGAGGGTCGTTTCACTGCAACTCATTAGAGCACCTTCTATGATGTGTTCTTTTATCACAGTCACCTAAGGTGACAAAGAGTTACCTATGTCAAAATGCAAGAACTGGTATTCAACATTTTGGACTACACAGCCTCATTTCCATTTTCTGGAAAACCTAAGAGGTGCACAACCCTTTTGATAACAGGCTATTTTCTCTACATCCTTACACCACAAATGCTTTAGACGTCAAGGAAGTGCGAGTAGTCTTAAAAATAGTTACGAAGTTAAATGGGTCTAAAAAGCCATCATATCAGAAGTCCCTTATGGAAAGGTAAAGATATAATTATAAGCTTTTGTTGCCAGTATGACACTTTCTAAATGCAACCAAGAAAAAAATTCTAGAATGGTCTGCTAGAGCACTAACCCACCCCATTTCTGTATTTTGCCCATTGCCACACCCTTCTCTTCCTCATTTCAATATAGAGCAGACTTCCTTGATGGCAACAGGCGCTCCTGCATCTTTTTTTAGAGAACACATTTTTTTATGCCTGCATCTTCCCCTCCTTTCTGTAGTCTCCCATCATCCTGAGTTTTCTATTACAACACACTCAGAGCACCTTCCTTCTCCGCCATTCCTCACCATGTTTTCTTGCTGCCACTTAAAATCCTCCTTTCACCCTCTTAACCTTATTCCAGACCGACCTCATTCCCTTACACAGCTTTACTGACTCACAAATATCTCTTCTCCACTGACCTCTCTCCTGCTGCTCAGCTTCTCATGTGGATCTTTCTGAGCCAACGTAAATGCAGACACTCACCTTTCCTCCCATGCCCTCTTCTCCCTGGCTCTCAAGGCAAATCATGTACAAGAAACTATCCCAAAAGGATGTCAGAATTGCAAATAAATACTCAGAAGTTATGAAACACAAGAATCAAAATTTCCTCAGCAAGTAATCTTAATAAACCACTATATAAAACAAAAGACATTTTAATCGTTTATCAGTTGGGAGAGCTGTTCAGAGTCTCCCATAAAAGTTCAGAACAGACAGAGAACCCCCGGCAGACACTGTCCCTTTCAAAGAGGTAGGTCTCTAACTGGGCCTACCAGCCCCCAGCAGGCTCTAAACCAACTTTGCACATACCCAAATACATGCAATACTGGCTAAAATTTGTATTCTCCGATGACCCATAGTCACCAGGACTATAGCAGCCCCACAGCTAGTTGCCCCTCTGGATTTATAGCTCTACTGTAATTTCCACTAGGACTGAGACCTTCCCCATTCATAGAATGAGAAGAGAGCCCCTGTTACATTTTGCCATCTTTCCCTCTATCCCTTTAGTCTGCATTAGGGGAGATGAGAGATCTTGATGAACACAGACCTTCCCTCCCCAAATTCATACAAGTACCAGAAACCATTAGAAACAATCCTATAAATGCCTGAAAACCTATTCATACAAATACCTTCTGATGAGCTCATGCATATAACACAAAAGTCATTAAGCACCGAAGCTGTGACTGACACAACCCTGCCAGCCAAAAAGACAAAATCAGGAAAGAGGAAGGAAATGTCCTTTAACCTTCTTCTGCATCTGCCTTCCACACTGCATTTACATCTCACTCAGTTTTTAAAAATGCAAGTTGTAGCTACCAAACCTGCGTTCAGTCATGTGCACTATAGGAAAGAAGAAAAGTAAGCAGGACCCTGCTTTCAGCAGCCTATCCACTCAGTTTCCTTTAAAACCTAGATGATGTAACCAGCAAAAAAAATCAAGGAAAATTCTGAGTTGAGAGTGTCCCTTCATGCTGTAACACTGTGAATCATCATACTAAGGAGAAAACACAGGCTCCATCAAGCCTAACAAACTATTCCTCTTTTATTAATCAAAGAGTTCACTTCAAATTTATATGCAGTTCTGTAACACAAACAAGCTTGTAGGCTAACACAAAAATAATTGTGAACACTGGTGTTGCACTGCATGTTTTCACCTTTACTCCAAGCCATTATTCTGTGACACTACAGTCCAATTACAAGTAATCTGATGTAGGCTTGTAAGTGCAGATCCCTTAAAGTTTTGTTTTAAAGAAAGCTACTCCATTTATCTCAGAGGGGGAAAAAACCCACCCCAGCATTGTGATTTGGGGATATACATACATTTAGTAGCTGTTATTCCTAGTTATATCACAAACCATAAGCACTCCTGCTGCATCCAGGGTGAATAAGTGAATTCAGTACTGGCAAAAGGCTCACACTAGGCTGTCTGCCTCACAGGCAGAAGTCTCCATCTAAAACTTACACAGAGGAGGTCCAAGGGCTGTAAACAGGTTTGGAAATCACTAGCAGGTGACACGTTAACCAAGCAATCCCTGTCACTGTGACTACTAAAACATTTGTTTAGTTAATCTTCTAATTCAAAGTTAGGACAGGGCCATGAATATTTTTCAGCTGAGATCTTCCAGAAAGTAACTGAACCACTGTTATTCTGTTTTCACCGTGCTTTACACAGTTACCAAATTGAAACAAAGCCTGTGTGTTGCATAACAAGTTGAGTCACACTATTGTTTTCAGACCAGATAAACTTTGCATTTATTCTTTGTATGCACCTGTCACTAGTATTTTATTCTAGGGGTTTGATGGTATAGTGTAACTTCCTATTGCTGCCATGGCATTCTAAATGAAAAAAGATTTAACATATTTCTCTTGTTTATAAACTTGGGTTTATAAAGAAGAGCTCTGGGTACAGAGCTCTTCTCAACTTCAAAAGATGAAGAAATGCTATTTTTAATTATTGCTAGAAATTGACCAATAAAAGCACGAACATTTCAACACAAACATACTTTCTGAATTCATGGAAAAGGATGATGAGATTTTGTTCTTAGAACTCTTTAGTGAACTGGGAGGCTTACTCTGAAAAATACCACATCAACGTCTAATCGTTCAGAAGTTCTGAAAATCAACACCCTTTAAAAGCCATCCAGCTGCTTAAACCACATGAGAAACTTGCAATAATCCTCTTGAAAATTCGGCCTAACCCCACATCCAGATCAACGAGTTTTATGATCCTGCATTCCTGACAGGCAACCCGAGTTTAAGGTGCTTGGCACCATCTCAGCAGCACTCAGCACTCTGTGTGATCAAACCATACAGCTAATGCAGTTCAGGCTAATGCGCTGAATGAACATACAAACAAAACAGGCTGAGGCAGAGCTATTTTAAGAGTCTTACTTAGAAAACCTGTGAACCAGCCCCAAGAAGCTTTACAAACTACTTGTGTTAAAGAGTGTGAATAGGTCAGAAAACACAGAACTGAGAAGGGGACTTGTAGTTTCAAGTGGGTAATGTTGCAGAATGCAGAGGTTGTTTGGAGGGGAATATTTTGAAAAGCTATTTTAAGTTTGAGGAAAGGAGGAGAGTGCAGAGTTACAGATTAGAAAAAACTGCATAGTGCTTTGAAAGGGAAGCTTTTGGAGTCTGCATTTGAAATGAGAATGCTGTGTACATATGGTGATAAGGGCATAACAGGGAGTTTGGAAAAGATGGATAGTCCAGATCTGGTCAGATTGAGCTGGCAGAGCAGGAAAATATGTAAGATGAAACACCAAAATCCCAAGCTGGAAAAAGGACCAAAAAGAGAAGAAGAATGAGGATGCAGGTAGTTTTGAAAGATAACAAAACAGACACATAACATGACAACATGCAAATAGCAACATCCTTAATTAAGAAGTCATGAAT
>VWZW01005676.1:465472-489166 GCA_013397115.1 Edolisoma coerulescens
CCCGGCACAGGGGCCGGCCGCCGCTGCCCCGCAGCCCGTAGGCGCCGCGGGCAGACGGGCCGGCGGCGGGAGGAGGCGGGCGAGCAAGCGCCCGTGGCGGCGCGGCACGGCACGGCCAGGGCGCCCCGAAAGGCTTCCNTATGATCCTGCATTCCTGACAGGCAACTCGAGTTTAAGGTGCTTGGCACCATCTCAGCAGCACTCAGCACTCTGTGTGATCAAACCATACAGCTAATGCAGTTCAGGCTAATGCGCTGAATGAACATACAAACAAAACAGGCTGAGGCAGAGCTATTTTAAGAGTCTTACTTAGAAAACCTGTGAACCAGCCCCAAGAAGCTTTACAAACTACTTGTGTTAAAGAGTGTGAATAGGTCAGAAAACACAGAACTGAGAAGGGGACTTGTAGTTTCAAGTGGGTAATGTTGCAGAATGCAGAGGTTGTTTGGAGGGGAATATTTTGAAAAGCTATTTTAAGTTTGAGGAAAGGAGGAGAGTGCAGAGTTACAGATTAGAAAAAACTGCATAGTGCTTTGAAAGGGAAGCTTTTGGAGTCTGCATTTGAAATGAGAATGCTGTGTACATATGGTGATAAGGGCATAACAGGGAGTTTGGAAAAGATGGATAGTCCAGATCTGGTCAGATTGAGCTGGCAGAGCAGGAAAATATGTAAGATGAAACACCAAAATCCCAAGCTGGAAAAAGGACCAAAAAGAGAAGAAGAATGAGGATGCAGGTAGTTTTGAAAGATAACAAAACAGACACATAACATGACAACATGCAAATAGCAACATCCTTAATTAAGAAGTCATGAATGCATGGCATGAGTTTCATGCGAATAGCTGAAGAATTTTAAGTCTGATTTCTCAAAATAAAACAAGACTTAGTTATGCAAGAAGAGACATGTAGAAGAAAAGGCAAGAAATGAGTTTTTGAGGGCTAGGCAATCAGCAATGGGATATACCACTTGATATTTAAAGCATAGAGAAAGAGGAAAAATTCATGTAAACAATGCATACAAAGCATATTTACACATCTGACAGAAGGAATAAAGCACATGTGTGACTAAAGCACAGCTAGATATATTCTGATAGAGAACTGTGTGGACTAGAACCATAAAATATGATGGAACAAACTTTGAGCAGCCTAACCAGCAGATATATTAAGTAGGTTTGGTAAACAGACTCAGAGATAGGATGACTGTACTATTCTACAGGGGCAGACAACATATTTGGGGGCAATGGAAGGCTATAAGAATGGGTCTGCAATGGAAGCTGAAGTTTAACAAGAAATAAAGCATACACTGAGAAGGCACGCGTGAGTAAAGAACATGTGAGTTGAAGAACAGACCATGGATTAGTAACTTGTATGTAACCATTTGAATGTACACAGACAAAAGATATAGTGCGGAACTACGTAATTTCGGGCAGAAGAATGATTAATAGCCATAATAAAGTCATGTATCAAGGGTGTAAGTTACAAACAAGTATTAGAGATATATGTTAAGAACAGGGGCAGGGTAACTTATGCCATAGGAGTTATTTCAGTAGATGTGAATGCCTTGGGACAGCGAAAAGAAAGAGAAAGTTAGCAGAGATAGCATACAGTACTGAAAAGTTAGAGCAACAGCGTATGCTTGTAATTTATATATGTGCTCTCGTCTCCTACTTGCGTCAAATACAGAATGATGACAACGAGAGGCTGACAAGTGCACTGTCTGCTCTTCATCACAGTGAACGTATAGAATGGATGGAACGAGAAGAGAGGGTATCCGTATGCACAGATGAAGCTGCAGAGGCTTGAAGGAGCATGTGCCAGCACTGTATACAGACGTGTGACCTTTGGGGCGCAAAGGGAAGGGTGGATGACAGTCGGAGCGCGTACAAACGCCAAAGCAAAGCGGCGGAGAAAAGCGCAGGGACACGCCTGCACGCAGGTGTGCGATGACAACAGCTGGCCAGCCACGGCGGAACTCCAGTGCAGAAGGCGAAGCAGCGGGGGCACGGGGCTCGCAGGGAGCCGGTGGCAGGCCCTGCCGGAGCCCGCCCGTGCCAGGAGGCGGGAAGCCATGGCAGGAAGGCGGGCTGTGCGGCAGGAAAACATGGCAGGCGATGTGCCCGCACGCCGGGGAGCGCCCGAGCGNCCGCGGCCGCTCCACTCACCCTTCGCTGGGGGCCTCCTCCTCGGCCATGGCAGCGGCGCGGCGGCCGGGAGCTGACAGCGACGGAGAGGCGGCGGTGGCGGTNTCTCTTACTCCCTCCCTCCTGCCCGCCCGCCGCCTGCGTCATCGCCGCGGGGCCACCCGCACCCCCGAGCGCCGCCGTACACGGCCTGCAGAACCCGGAGCCCCGCGGGCGATCCCCGGGACCGTGTGTGGGCGTGGGGCGGGCACAGGGCATGGTCCTCCAAGAGGGGAGCGGATCACGGGCGCTCCTCAGCCGCCCGCCAGTGACATGGCTGGAGCAAGGCTCCCGTTGGTAGGACCCGTGTCCCGCCTCCTGATCCCGGGATGGCGGCACAGATGACGCCCGTGCAGAAGGGCCGCGGCTTCCCGGGCGGGCAGAGGCGCGTCTTTGCCCCGTGAGTGTGGGGCGCACGGTGCATGTGTGTGCATCCTGTACTGCGCACACTGCGCCCTGTGTGCGCTGTGCAGACACTGTGTGTACACTGCATACCATGCGTATCTACCGAGGGGCTGTGTTCCCCACTGCCTCCCCACCGACTACCGCACAGGGGGATACCACACCGGGCAGTGGCATCGGAGAGCTGGCAAAGCCCCCGTGCCAGCACACAGCTGACAAGTAAAGCAGGAGAGGTAGCAGAACCCAAACTAAACCGTAAGCTCCTCCACAGACAGATCTCTGGCCAACTCCCTCAGCAAGGCCTGCAAAGAGTGCAGCAGGGCTAGTCAGCACTAGGTGTTCCAGTTTGTAATGTTTGTTTTTACATATAAGAAGCAAATTAGGAGTTCTGGATACAAAATAAATATTATCTGTCCCCAAGACGATTCCAAATAGAATACCTATTGCGATTGTCATTTTCAAGTGTTTTGAAAGACTTAAGTGCAGCCGTGCCTATGGGGAGGAGAATGCTGGGATGTGCTTGTTTTAGACAGCATTTGGCCTCACAATATTGATTGCGTTAATGTTCAGCTGCATAAGAACTGCATTTGTATTGGACAATCAACAAGCCTTAATTGAAACAAAGGAGTGAAGTGCAACAAGTGGAAGGAGTGGCGAGAAGATTTTAAGTCTTGAGTTTCTTCTCAATTTTGTAACTGAGCTCTAAAGCTGTTTTTAGAAAAACAGATGGAATGATTATTACTGTTTCTTTTGGTTTCTGAAATCCTTTGATAAAAGGTATAAGGTGAATTTGGTAATAGCTGAAATAATTCTCCACTAAAACCATTCTGCAATTTAACAACAGCGATTGTTGAGATTACACAATCTCAGCTAAAGTTTGTTTGGCTGTGTCACAATGGTTTGGCAATCTGATATTTTTCTCAGGAGAGTGTATTTATTTTTCTTACTGCTCTGAAAGATTTTATTTATGAGAAAAGTGACTATCAGTGTGTGTAGAAATATGTGATCCCTGGCAAAGGTTTGCAATGATAGTCACTACAATTTGCAAACAGCCTGAAACAATAGCTCTGAATGCTATGATTTTATTCTTAATTTCAATGGAATAGTAAGTTTAAAACCTCATAAATGAGATTTACATCCTACTCATGGAATGTGCAAGTGTTCAGACACAATGATCTCTGTGATTTTAATTCAGTGGTGCTCACCCGAGCAGTAATTGGTTACACTTGTTTAAGAATACAATTGTACAAGCAGCCCACTCCTACTTAGCAGTCCTTCTTTCTCTTACTGAGGAATGACTCAGTTTCTTCAGGGCTGATTTGATTATGTGGATAAATCAGCTGTATTTCTGTGCATGAAGAAATGACTGCGATAATGATGATAGAAGAAAGAGAGTTGTGCATCAGCTGGCTAATGTTGCAGTGTAGTGTCAGTGAATGAAGGACAGCTGTATTATAATGAGAAGCAAAAAGTTCAGATGAATTTTTCCATTTTTGTGTTTCAGAAAAATTTCTGGACACTGAAAATATCTCAAAGGGAATGGTTCCTGCTACTGTTTAATCTCTCACTTCTCTGCATTGATTTTTAGTGGGGCTTGTATCTGGCCCTCATTATTGAATTAGTTTAGTACCATTCTATTTAATAAGTGGTATGCTACCCATGAGTAAGCTACTTCTCCAAACTGCATCAGTTGCAGCTTGCAGCTTGCTAAAATCAGTCTGAGCAACAAACTGCAGAGGGGGTTGATCTGGCTAAGTATTACAGACTAAGACTGTTTAAACATGTTTATATTAAAGTAAGGTCATTTATTATGCCTGGTCTTATTTTGACATTTTGTGGGGCCTCAGAACAGCAAGGAGAAAGCAGAATAAAACTGATTGGTTCTGCAAATGAACCTGTTTGTGATGGGAAGAGGACCTTGGAGCTGTCATAGAATGCCTCTGGGAGCACCTGTCCATGCATTGCTGTCACTGGAGGACTGACTTCCTCTGCTGTGCTTCTTCAGGAGAGAAGCCTGTTTGTCAGCTGCCTCAGGGACTGGAGGTGCAGATGTTGGAGTTAGCTGTGGCTAAGCCTGAGCAGAAGCCCAAATAGCACTGGAAGACTGAAGATGTAAATGAGGAGCTCTGCCCAGAGTCCTGTTTTCTGTGTTTCTCTGGGGAGGGCTCTTTGTGTTACTGAGGTGTGGGAGGAATCCTGACATTAACTGAGCCTCTTCTGCCCGGTTCTGGACCACAATATTATGGCAGCTGGATGTTTCAGCCTTGGGTAAGTCACTGAAGAAACAAAAAGTCGTAACTGTCAGTTTTTGGTGGAGTCTGGAGATTCATACTGTTGGGCCCTCTCAGACCCCAGTTGCCTACGGGGCCACGGCAGCCCTGGGCAGCTTGTTCAACTTCTGATCTTTGTGGACTCTGTCTCAGTGCTCTCCTCCAAACTGGAGTGGCAGTTTGAGACCAGTGGCAGCATGCTTGTTGTGTTCCTAGTGTGTCTGCTCCATGGTGTCCTGTTTCCTAGACATATGTGGGCATAGGAAGAGTTTTAAATGAGTATAGGTTGACCAAGAATTATTCAAATACTTGGAGATCCTCCTTCACATTCACTTTGCCAACGTCTTCCAATCAACATGTATCTGCCTATGGTGAGCATAAGGAGGCTATTTCTACAGATACCCAAACTCCTGGAATCTGTGAGGGATGTTGGTGACATGGGAGTCCCTCCTTGAAGCAAGGCTACTGTTTCTTTATGGTCCTTGTGCCCAAGGCCTGCCCTGCACAGCAAAGCAGTCTGTCTCAGCCTCTTATCCTTTCACATCCTTGCTGTGCAGGAGGGCAAGCTTTTTTGTGCTCCTTCTAGGACTCGTGTCTGATCCTGCTCTGGCAGCAGGCTGTCTGTGAACTGGGAAATCGATGACACGGTGGCCACGACTGTAAGGGGACAGTCCCGGAGGGAATGTTTGGGACAAACCAGAGTCTCTGTGAATTTTGGCACTTGAACAAAAGAGATGTAGTTGAAGAGAATTGTAAGAAAAGTTTTGCTGGTTACTTCACCATGATCATGTGATGGGAGTAAAGAATAGAGCAGTCCTTACTGATCTGCTGTTCACACCATCTCAGAGTGGGTTTGCATTCAGAGCCCCTATCTGCCCTATAACATTTTGAAACCATGCCCATGGCAATTGCAGTAGAAAGTTGAGTAACTGTGTGCAAGAGTCAGCTACAAGGAGGCCAGGAGAAGTTTAAGTGTTCCAAGGAGCTAGTGAACTGCAAAGAGGGGTGCCTAGATACATATTTATTAATGTATCAGTATAGTCAGCAGCTGAGGCTGTGACTGGCTGTGTTGCGAGGCAGAACTTCCATGTTGTCATGCTTGGTATTCCAGAGTTCATGACTCACATGTGACTAACCTAAAATTCCCTCCTAGATACAGGAGTGGTGGGGGAGAGACAAGGTCTCATGTTTTCAGGTGGGTGACAGGGTACTCCCACCAAGGGTGCTGTGAGTGTGTCTGCCTGGGTCATACATGGTCTCTGTGAAGAACCCATGACGATGAGACATTTGCTGTATGAGACAGGGCGTGTAATTTAAGCAGCGTCCCTGTGGCACAAACTTCTTGTTTCCTCTCCCTCACGTGTGAATGTGAATACCTACATGAACACAAGGCTGGAGACAATTGAGCCTTCCAGATTTTCTGGAGAAGTCTGCACAGAGCAATAAGGCTATTCTAGTTTTGATAATGGGCAGTAAAAAGCAAGTAGCTGAAGGTAGGGTAAGCATTAGTTTGGTCTGTACATGACATAGCAGAGTGATGAGAAATTGGTGATCTGCAGGACCAGAACAAGGAGTATGATCAACATGAACCCCACGGAAGTCTTCAATGAACTTGGAGTTAGGAAACCAGCTCGGCTAAATCACTCAAACTGGAGAAACAAACCTACAGGAAATGAGAAAGTAAGTTAGCTTTTATGCTGGTTGTTAAGGCTGAGAATAAAAGTACAACGGAAGCATGTGAGAACGAAATCAGAACGACAAGCATGAGATGAAATGCAACTAGCAAGTGAAATAAAACCCCCACATCACTCCAGAAGCCCATTAATTGTGTGAAATAGAAAGTGTACTCTAATTGTAAAGTGAGAGAACTAAAAGGTGTCAGGAATGCAGTACCTTCTATATTTCACTATCTAAGGTAGTGAAATAAGGCAACTAATGCACTAGCCAGGAGCATTTTCAGTTAAGAAAAGGGTAGAACGTTTAAGCCACGTATTTTCAAATTGACCTGAATTCTGTCTTTATGTCCTAGAGTATTGAAAGCTCTTGCTAACAGAATCCCAGTGTCAGTAATCAAAGTATTTGAGAATTTATGGATGCTAGGTAGGATAGAGGGAGGCTGTAAAGTGACAAGCCTGGTGGAGAAAGGAGGAAAAAGGTATGACATTATTAAGCAAATTATTTTTCTAGAAAAATATATTTGTACCTTCCTGAAAAAATAACATAGGGATGAGTAACTGGCAACAAGAACTCACATCTCAAAATTCTGATTGCCCTTATAACCACATGACATATCTTATGGATAGAGAAGAGCTCTAGATTCAGTATATCTTGATTTTCAGGGAAGTTTTTATGTGTTTCCCATATGGAAATTAATAATTCCATGTGGGAATGTGTTCCATGTTGGTCTGGAGCTAGGTGCGTGCAATGCTTGTTGGAAAATCAGAGTTAAAGAGTGGTTTTCTATCAAAATGGAAATGTGTATCAAGTTGGATTGCACAGATTCAGAATCTGGTGACCTGGATGCATGCTTATAAAAGGGAAAATGCTTATTGAATTCACGTATGTATCAGGCTGGGAGGGAGTGGGTATGCTGGAGGGCAGGGACAAAATAAAAAATTATCTTCAGTTAGAAATATGAAAAAAATGGGAAATTATTCAGCCAAAACAGATGCAGCCCTAGGTAGGAATAATCAGCTGGTAGGGGAAACTGATTAGGTAGAAATTCTGTACAATAATAACCCAGGATTTGAGTGGTCACAGACTGGGTGTGAGTCAACCATGGCTTATTATTGCAAAAAAAAGATAAGCATTCTGCTAGGATGTATTATGAGGATTAGAGTTTGCAAGACCTGGCAAGAAATTCTGCTTTGCTTAACAGTTGTAAAGCTAGTTTTGAATGCTGCACATGAAGAATGATGTAGACCACTTAAAGAGCAACCAGAATGTCAAGGGAGCTATAGGAAATAGTGAATTATTTCAGATTGGTTAATTAGGGAAGAGTAAGAGTAGGAGAATGACAACAGTCCACAAGTATACGAGAAGTTACTGATGACATGGGAATAACTTCTTTTCTCTGTCCACCAGGAGCAGAAATTGCAACCAGGATATTTTAGGTTAAATATTAGGAAAAATTTTTTTCAAGGACAGAGTACTGGAAAAAGGTTGCCAGTGGTATGATCATAGTCTGTCACGGTCACTTTAGGAACAGGCTGTGTGCATCTCATTCATAATCAGAAATTTAGTAGGTTGGGTGAAGCTGTCAGTATGACTTTATGACCCTTCAGTCAGTATGACTTTCTGAGGACCCTTTGATTGTTTTTAATGTCATGGAATCATAGATTCACAGAAGGGTTTGGGTTGGATGGGAGCTTTAAAGGTTGTCTAGTCCACCCCCACTGCAGTGAGCCAGGACACCTTCCACTAGACCAGGTTGCTCAAAGCCCTGTCAACCTGAACTTGAGCATGCCTAGAGATGGGGCATCCTCAGTTTCTCTGGGTGACCAGTTCCAGTATCTCACTACGCTCATCATAAAAGGAAGTTCATGCTTATGTCAAATCTAAATCTTCCATTTTAAAGTTTGAAAATGTTGCCCCTTTTCCTATCACTACAGGCTTTGGTAAAAAGTGGATCCTGTCCACCAGTACACCCATTGTCTCATCTCATGTCTTGGAGCCCATGCCACTCCATTTGATACTAGTTGAAGGTTTCAAACCAAGAAATCCTCCTCACAATCCTGCTCCTAGTTAAATTAATTTACCTATGAAACACAGCGCAACTTCTCTGGTGTAATCCTGATCTCGTCTTCACCCTGTTGGTTGTAAATAAAAACTTGTGCAATGTTTTTGAGTTTTCTTTGTATGTAAAACCACATCTCTCTTTTTTTTTTTTAACCCTACATCATATGTTGTAATACTCAACTGGTCAACAATCTCCAAGCATCTGCCATGAGTAAATACAGGAAGCCTCCTCTGGGTATTGTACTTGGTATCTGGTAAGCTCTGAACCCAAGAATATCCAGTCATTTCTCTTGTGAAATAAGTTCTTATTGCAGGCTTTTTTGTTCAAAATTATTTTAATACCTCTGTACTTGAAACACAATAAATGTTTTCAACCAGATGCATCAAAACACCTCATTGTTTTTCATCCACGTTAGGTCCCAGTTATTTATGTATACAACATGAGTAAAGAATAATTACTAGTAAAATCTTCTGCTTTGTGTGTGTGAAGAAAACATTGAAAGCAATATTTATAGTCAGTCAACATGTTTTGTTATAATTTAATTATTGTTTCTTCTTTTGAGGGAAACTGTCCTTTTTTATTGTTCTGTTTTTATAGTAAAATATTAGGGCTCAATGAGGCAAAAAAAGAAATAGTTGTTATTTTTTCTGATTCTAGCTGGTAGAAAATAGCAATAGTAACTAGTAACAGAGTGGGAAATACTTTTCTCCTTGGAGTTTAGCCTTTTCAACTTAGAGATCACTTTTGTAAGGCAATGTAAGGATGAGTAACTGCTTAAGCTCAGTTTAAAGTACTTTTTTCTCCCCTACTTTGTAGCCTCTGTTGCTGGCCAGATTCAGCCTTATGAGGGTTTTTTTTTTAATTAGGGAATGCAGTGACAGAGAACCCAGTCATGTCTATGGTGCACTGTTTTAATTCATAAGAAGTGTTCACAAACATTTCCCTGAAAAGAGAAAGAATCAAACGACACAAAGCATAATGTCTGCTTACAGTTTGTTCTTTCAACTTTCTCTTGGTGACATGTAACTGCTGCTTCTCTTTGCTCTCCATGGCTTTTCTTCTGTTCGTTTACTGGGTGCTGATGACAGACGGATATGCACTGTCCTTCCTAAATATACTCAACCTTTGCATTCACATTCAAACCACAGTGCTACCCTTTATACCACATATCTTAGTTCCCACCCCAGACTTGTCATGTTTGTCTGGATTTCAGCCAGTATTTTTTGCTATGTCACTTACTGATAAATAAAGGTAAATTTAGCATCATTAGATAATCCTGTTCTGCCCACTATTTTCAGCAGTGCCTACAGAGCAAAGTCAATGGCTACTCCCAGAGACAGCAAATCTACAGGATGAATTTATATTAAACATGAAATATGTATTTCTGTAATCATAGCGTTCAAATTGCTGCAGTATATAGCAGCATATATGCTGCATTTGTTTGTTGGGGTTTTTTCCTTCTGAATGAAAATATGCTGTCATTTCTGAGAGAAGTGTACTCTTTCTCCCACTGGTATTTCCCACAGGACCTCAGGAGAGGACTGGCTTTGAAACTGCTGCTTCCCACAGCAGCAGAATGGTGCTGAACTGTTGCTGCGGGAAGCAAGCACCCCCAGAGCACAGCTTCTGCCGAGTCTTGAGCTAAGGAGGTGGAAAGGACAAGTGACTCTGCTGCTCACAAGTCAGCCCTTTCAGCTGGATCAGCCTGGATGCTGTGAGTTTCTGTGTTCTTCCTGAGGTCCTAATTAGCTGTCCTGCAGCTACTATCACAGCTGCATGATCTGCCTTTGTGTTGGGCAGGGAGTGCCCATGGAGTTCAGACCTTGTCCAAAGGTGAGAAAAACCGCAATTTAACAGTGGAAGAAAGGCTCTTGTGAGTGGCAGAGCTGGTGCATCTGAAGTGGCAGAAACTCCACTATTACAAAAAATGCCATCCATGAGTGTTCAAGGATTTAACAAGACAGTGTCTGAAATGGAGTAAAAATCTTCCAGGGAGGAAGAGGGTACAAATTTTTTTTGTAACAGGTTGTGGAACAGAGTGATTCTTTCACTGTTACCACATCTGTGGCTCGAGACAGCTGGCTCTCACACCTCCAGGTAAGCTCCTTGGTGAACAAGTTCTTCAGCTGAACTGACTAGGCTCAGATGGGATGCCAACAGCAGCTGTGGTCACACCTTTTCATTAAATCATGTGTGCGATTCTCTGTAATGTAGGAGAGCTCTGTCATTGACCTAATTAGGATGAAAAGCAAACTGTAGTGGCTGTCTGCAAGACCCTGCAATGTTAGTAAAACTTTTACCACTGGACTTTTGTACCATCTTAACATATCACGACTTCAGTCTGCTTGTGCAGAGACCAAATGAACTGGAGCTCTTAGCAAGCTTCTGGGGTAAAACTGATCAAAAATTAAATACTGTACCAAAATCTGCTCTGAGTTATTTCATGTTTCATATAAATTTAACTCGGCTATCATGGAACTTCTTTTCAGTTGCACTGTTGCAACCAAGTGCACATCTTTTGTCTCATGTGTCTCCCAGCTTCAGAAATCTCTTAATTTTTCGGGCTTTTCTTTACATTATTTCACTAAAGCTTCTTTATCTTTTCTGCTGAATATACATTTGATTACTAAATTTAGTGCTTCTCTTCACATGACCTATTTCTTTTGATTCTTAGTGTTGTTGCTTGGATACACTTTTCTACGTGAGACACTTGGTTTCATCTTGCTTTTTTTCTGTGCTTTGGGCAATACAAATGGATTGTTATTGAATATGTTTCTGTTTTTTAAATGTAGTCGGTTTGCCTGGCAACTTGGTTTCAGCAAACTTTTGTCTTTGATTACAGATCTGTGATTTTAGGTATAGTATACTCTGTGTAACATCAAACAGCTTTCTATTCTTGCATTTCTTTACAATCAGTTACAAAAATGGCACAATTACACCAAGTAAAGGCCAATCACTGTGTGACTTATGAGAATACTAATATTTAGAGATAAACAGATATGGGAAGATACGAGATGGAGTTGAGCTGGGGGCTGTGAGACATGCCTGCAGGAGCACATCGAAGCACAAAGGCTTGTCTCTGCCTGGCCTTAGGGGGAGGAAATGCCACAGGACAGAGCCCTGCGGAGAGCAGCCTGCCGGGAGCTGACAGAGGCGTGAACAGCGCGTGATCACCCCATAGAAGGACATTCAGAAAGTGCATTGCTGATGTGGCAACGTGTGATAGGTTGCTTAATGAAAATTGCCATGTAAGGAAGTTCTATGTCTTAAAGAAGTGTATAAAAGCAACTCGTTTCCTTTGAGTAAACGATCCAGATTCCCCACATGGGAAAGTCCGTGTTTCAATCGCCGACAAAGAGAGAGATATTCAATTTTATTTCTGTAGAGCTATAGCTGCAGGTTATTTCCTGGAACACCTTACATGAATTCATTTTTTTGTTTTAGCAATGGATAAGGAAAGTAAGTATACAGAAGGAAGAAACTCAAGCATTTTAATTGGGACTGAAGTTTTTTTACTCCTGTATGGAGTTTTGCTTATGCCATTTTGAAAAAGGTGTACTAGGATAGGACAAGAAAAAGTTGAAGGAAGGGCGGCAGAGACTTTCAGAGGAAAAGAATAATTGCCATGTGTGGAGAAGTTAAAAGAGTTTAGAATTCTTGGCCTGGAAGAGTGATGATGGAAAGCAGCACAAGAAAAATCTTAAAAGCAATGGATGGTGTGGAAAGGTAAACAAGAAGCAAGCATTCACAAAACCTCACAATACAAGAATTAAGAACATCCTGTGAATCGTGGTAGAGATGAAAAAAAAAATCATCAGGAAGTACTTTTTCCTGTGATAGAAATAATGGAATGTGGTGCTATTGAAGACTGAGGAGACAGAACTGTAGATATGGGAGCAGGCAGGGTAATGGGAGGTGTCTGTTGATTGACATTGAAGATAGAGGCCAGAGACAAATCCCATCTCAGTCCTTCAGTCACTTATTGCTGGAAGCTGAAAGAAACCCACCAAGAAAGTTCAGAGCATGTTGCTAGATTTTTCTATGGCTTGTATTCTGATTTATATAATGTACTGTCTGGCCTATGCTGCTGCATCTATACTGCTACTTGTAACTATGCTAATTGGATTAAACATAGCACACATTTACCTCCTTATGCTACAGGCATATCTTGATTTTGTTGTGTAGGGTGTTTGGTCATGTAGAGCAATTCCGAGAAGAAAAGGGAAACTTTTAAAGTTTACTCTTGTCAAAACATTCCATATGTTTACTGGTGTGTGGCTAAGTAATCATACTGATGTGAGTGTTTATTTAATACTGTGTATTTTCTGTGTGGGCACACCCAAAGTTTCATTATGGTTTGTACTGCTGGAGAAATAATAGAAAGATGTATGTATGAAGGTGTTACTGTACGCTGTGCAAAAGAAAAAATTAATGCTTGTGCTTGCTAATCAGAATGAGAAAAATGTATGCAATCATGTCCTTGATGGGTAACTTCTTGTGTAGAGAACTATTGGCTTTTGAGGCTGATGCAGAACACTCATCTCTCTAGAAGACAAATAAAGCCCACCTAACTAGAGAAATAAAAAGCTAAATAAGCTGCTTAAACATATCTGTCTAGTACCATTTTCACTGCTGTGTGGTGTATCTCTCTGGTACTCCCACTGTTGCTTGAGAACGGTGCAGGTCTGTCTTCAGTCTTGTGGTGTCTCCGCCAGCCCTCTGCAGATATCTTTGATACCCAAGGGTGTGTCAAGTGGCACCAGATCATGCAGATAATCTCTGTGAGTGGCAGCTGAAAGGTCACCCGGGGAGCTCCGGCTGACACTCCTTCAGGTAACAGGAGTGTGGAGGAATGTATCTGGGGAACCAATTCCTCACCTAGATGTGTCAGAGCACTGATGTGCAGCCCTAAAAATATAAACATTTATACTTCAGTTACATGGGCTGAACTTAGTGGAGTCAAGACAAATAAATCACATTATAAAAACATGTATGTATGAGTTATGTAAGAACAGACTCCACACTGTATAGAGTACAGTACTGGATACATTACTTGGATTCAATTTTTATTTGATTTTGGTGTCAAGTATGGAAAAAGCTTTAGTAAAGGTCAGTTAAATGCTAAGGTATTGTTCCGTCTGGGCCTTTAAAGAACTATAATTTTTTTTACAAATTTCCTCCTTATTCAAATATGTTCAAATGATGTTGAATTTGTCCTATACCAAACATGTACATTTAAAATAACAAATAAATGTATATGGCTTTTGAAATTAAAACCCTCCAAATTGGTGAAGTGCCTTTATTACCCACTGTATCCCTCCGAAAATTGAATGATGTCACAGTGAATAAATCAATAATTAAATGTAATCATCCCATGACAAACAAATAAAAAAATTTACAAAACAACAACTACAGATCTATATTACATAATCAAGGAAGATAGTAATATACAAAATAAGCTGCAAAATGTCCATAAAATGTAATTTAAATTATATTGTGCAAATAATATGACATCTTACCGTAAGAGCTCTGTATTTTTTTAATCAATGTTAACATTTTTGGGAAACTTAAACATGTTGTTTTTCTTCATATTTATCATACAACGTTACTTGGTCATACAACAAAGTCCCATGAGAATACTGAGATCTCCCAAGAGACCATTTAACCAAATGGGGCAAAAATATTGTCCATTGAAGGCAAAGTACCTTTCACCTTTGAATTTAAGGTCCTACTTTAAAAAAGCCAGAGAGGGATGTATGTTTGATTACTTTGCTAATGAGTAAGGAAAAAATCCAATATATTTGGTAACTCAGTATTGCTTATTAACAGGTGCCTAAGCAAAGGATATGTAAAATCAAAGTATATTCTTTGACTTTTGAAGAAAGACAACATGTCTTTCTTCTGGCAAGATGCCGCTGATATCTATAGTATTCCAGCATGCTAGGTCAGTGCTGCCAAGTGGCTCGTCGCCTTCAGTGCGGGATACTGTTACTGACACCATCTAATACTGCCAGCACCCATCTTAATTTTGCCATCTACCAATCTCCCTGCTTTTAAGAACGTTAAATGCCCAGAATGTTTTAGATCAGAGTGTTTCAAACCTAGGTTAGTGTGAGTTTCCAACTTCTCTGAATTGGTAAAGCTCTGCAGCTGCACACATTCTCAGCCATTTCAGAGTACACAACTGTATTAAGCTGCAACTGGCCCAGAACAGCCTGTTCTACCAGTTGTTGCACAGATCCGTATTTCCAGACATAAAAAGATCCTCAATTCAGCAGGTCCTGCCTATCTGACGTGGAAAACCGTGTCTCTGAACATATTGCTATATACTACTAAGGGAAGCTTTTCAACTCTTACCACCAGCCCTTTTTAAGTGCATGAGGGGGTATCTTGATTGCATGTGTTACTTGTGCACTTACACTGGCATGGTTACTACTTGTGGACACCTGAAACCACCTCACTTAGTCTGGAGGTGGGATTTCAGTTCAGACAAGCTGGTTCAGTGGGGGGACAGGACCAGCCCTGCCTCTTACTCTTACTTTTGTTAGCAACATGTCAGCTTCAGAGTGACAACATAAATGGGTGCTGACGGTCACTCAGTATTTCCCAAGTGTCTGGAAGAGCAGTAAAGTTCTCTCACAGTTAAGTGAGAAAGAACCATGCTGTTGCAGGTGTGGATTTCATAAAGCAATAGATTAATCCTTCCACACCTCCACATTGGCCTTCACCACCTCATTCCCTGCTGTAGTCCAGGGAACTGGTGTTGTTAGTGTAGCACTGCAGCTTCTCTCAGAGCCACCAGTCCCAGGCACCTGGGAAGAAGCTGTGGCTGTCTCTGTGAGCCAAGAAAGGTATGTCTCTGCCTGCACTGCTGGTCCAAGCTGTTGTGTGTGCCTGCCCTGGGGGCCTGCCTACCTTATGTGCCCCTAGGGCAGTGTGTTCTTGCCACACAACTCAGTATGTCCAGGTGTGCACCTCCAATGCACGGCCCGACACAGAAGAGAGAAGCCTTCATCTGCTGGCTTCGTGTAGAGCCTCCGTGCACCCCAGTACTGCAGTAACATACAAAGCTTTATGTTCCCATGAGTTCTAGGGCCTTAGATGCAATACTCATGAGACTCACTGTGACTCACAAAGAGCTCTAAATACACCCACTCATACCTAGGCTGGACTGACTGAGATTGTCTGTACCCAGACACCTGACACACTCATTAAATCTGAAGTGAACACAGATTCTGGGTTACATAACATAATACCAAAGTAAAACATTACTCTTGCTGAAAAGGGAAGAACCCCCAAATAGAACTTGCATTCCATACTCTGTTTTTAGTGCATGACTTCAGATCCCCCAGCCAAAGATTTTTAAGGGCAAGATTAATTGTTAATCTTTTTTTGACTTGTACTTGACATTTGACATTATGAATGGAGAATTCTTTAATTTAATGTTTTGCTTAGTTTATTTCACTGTAGTACCAGCACAAGGGAGCACTCCCTTCTGCAACTTAAAACAGGGCAAATACTACACTCTTCTGCCATTCCCTCTTGACAAACACTAGACATCTGCTTCAGAAGGAACTGAGAACAAAAATAGAATTCCTGTTTTCTACCACATTGCATTTCTAATTGCTGATTGGCGATGATTTTTACTAAAATAAAATCTTCTTAAAATTAGGTTTGCTATATCTGAGTGTGCTTCAAATCAGATTATAGAATTATAGACTACAGAAATAAAAGAGAAATTCAAAGACCTTGATAAAATCAAGATTTTTCTGTACAGACTCATAGTACTCATAGATTTTAAGTGAACCTCTTGATACTAAGATAATGTTCTAGTCTCTAATTAGTTGGAATTTTTATAAAATATCTTTAACATTACAAATATTTTGTATCTGGTATTTTTGAATGTATGACTATAGCAGACAGGTCAGGTTAAACATTTTTTCAGATTCACTTTGAGTGCCTTGTGTTCCCCTGAACTGCCAGAAGATATCATATATCTTTATTACCCTATGCTCTGAACATTTGATGACAGCACTGGGACCCACGTGAACGCAGATGTTGAAAAACTGTACCTGACTTTGCATTCAAGGAACTATCTGGGTACCAAAAGTACATGCTGAACTAGATCAGCACATGCAGTCTTTTAACAATAGCATATGCTCACCTCCTAGTTCTGTCAGTACTTTTCTCGTCAGTGCGCTGCGGAAGAGATCACAGCAAAAGACTCTCTCTTTTGACTCATCCCATTTTTCTTTAATAGCTAGTCTTACTTCAGTGATTGCTAAAATGTTTCACTGAATATTTCAAATGGTGCTGTTTTCATTAGTTCATTTTTTTTTCTTGGTGTTGTTGGTTTCTAAGGGGACAAGGTCCATAATTTAATGAAGTCAAATGATCCCATTTATATTTTGATAAAAAATTATTACTGATGTCAGTCTAGTTTTACACACTACATCTACATACTCAGACACGTATCTTCACCTTCATTTTCAGTTGAACCCAGATTGATGCATACAGGTGTTTACTCATCAAAGACTTCAAAACAGAAATAAAAATTGCAAGCCTTGACTAAATCACTCTTAATTTTTTATCAAAATTTGGGCCCTTAGAAATAACAATTAATAGCAATAGGATATCTGCAGTTTAATGGATTTAACTGGTTTTGTCATTTTCCACATAATGGTGAGAACACTCAAATAAATAGGAGTACAATTCATAACAGGAGATAGTGGTTAAACAAAGAAATTATATGCAGACTTGGAAATGTATCTTACAGTGCAACAATGTGTACTGCATGAAAGGAAAACAGATCTCAGAGTCTTTAGATTTAAAACTATTGGACAGGTGTCAAATCTATGATCGCTTTGCCAGCAGTATGCCAGTGCTACAGCCCTTGCTTAACTATATAAGTGAATGTATTTCCCTAGAGAAATCAGTTTATGAAAGTGTGAAAAATCAGCCAGAAAAACCTACAGAACTCATCTTTTGATAATCAAGAGCTCCATAGAAAAACTAGTTCCGAAGTTATGCTTCAAGTTACTTAAAAATTAGAGTAAAATGGATTGTGCAGAGGTGTGGCATTTGCAATCAATATAGATAACTTCATGAAGTTGTCTGTAAGAACACATTAAATAGTTCACAAAGCACAATAAAACCCAGCATGTACATATCTGATGTCATTTGGAATGGCTGATGGTGTTCCTTCTCTCTGATTTTGGTGTGCCTTAAAGCCTTATGCTGTGGTTGTCCAACAGCTGAATTCAGGCAGAAGAGGTGAAAGACAACTGGAATCATTAACTTCTTCAGCCCTCCTACAGCAATTCCCATTCATAATTCAGAGCCCTCAGCATAGGACTGTAAGGGGATTTATTATGTCGTTATCTTCAGTGAGTGTTACTTTGAAGGTAGTGGCTGGAAGGACTTTTACTGAATAACAAATCCCTGAACTTGACTTGCCCAAACTTTGTTCATGCTCTTTCAGCTTTTTAGAATAATCTTCCTTCGGTTCCTAAATCCAGGCAGAGATATTATTAAAACAGGTATTTGAAGAACACAAAAGGCTGAAAGGCTGCATCAGATAGTATAGTCAGGGACTGCTTCTGTGAGGCACAGCCCCAGGCATGGCATCATGGCTATGGATGAATCCAGACTGCATGTTTTATTAGAATGTGTTAAATTATTCTATCTAGTAAATCATAGTAATTAACGAATTAACTGTGCAGTACTGTTTCTAGCCATGCACTAAACAGATAAACCAAGTATGTTCTGCCCAGGTGGAATGACAGACACTGTCCTCTATAATACTAAATATGCAAAGAAAGAAAATTAACTTAAAATTTAAATATACAATATGTACAGCTTTTTTGTTGTTGTTGTTGCTGTTTTTGCAGAACATGCTAAATGCAGCCTTTACAATTGATGAAGTCTTCAGATGAGAGAGAAAAAAAAGGTGTCATATGTAAGTCACTGAATGGAGGCAGTCCAACTGAATGTATTGAAAATTCCAGTGATGAGTTACTTCTGAATAGACCAGTGGTCACAGGATATAGGATGCTATTCCACAGGAGGTGGATGGTGAAGTCTAGTAAACTACATTCTTTTAGGAATGAAAGGATAGCTAATAGAAACAGATGGCCATACAGATTAATCAGAAGCACTGTAACCTCAGTAACCTCATGGCTCCATTTATCTAAATGCAGCAAAATTCAGCCTTTTTTGCTCCTGACACTATCATGATGATGTTAACTGGACCCCAGTGGTTAATTGTGAAGTTTTTACATGAATTCATATATTATTTTGACAAAGTCAGGGAGGCTCTGTAAGCCAAGATTCTAGCTCACCATTTGGGATATCCGAAATGTTGACACATGCATCTCAAAAGAAAATAAGAAAGAATGCATTGTTTTCAAGCTTCTGGGATGAAATTTTGAAACACTTCTTCATGTACAGTAAAATTACTGACTTTATTCACTTTCTCAAAACATAAAGATCACTTGTCTTGCTGGATCTCCCTCATCATCGCCCAGCTGTGCAGGCCACTTTAATACTGAGAAAATAAACATAGAATCACTTAGGTTGGAAAAGATCTCTAAGATTATTGAGTCCAACCATTAACCCAGCAATGCAAAGTCCGTCGCTAAACCATGTCCCCAAGTGCCACATCTACACAGCTTTAAAATACCTCCAGGGATGGTGACTCAACCACCTTCCTGGGCAGTCTGTTCCAAGCCTGGACAAATCTTTTGGGGAAGAAATTTTTCCTCATACCCGATCTAAACCTCCCCTGGTGCAACTTGAGGCCATATCCTCTTGTCCTACTGCTGTTTGCCTGGGAGAAAAGGCCAACCCCCACCTGGCGACACGCTCCTTTCAGGTGGTTGCAGAGAGTGATAAGGTCTCCTCTGAGTGTCCTTTTCTCCAGGCTAAACAATCCCTGGTCCCTCAGCCGCTCCTCATAGGACTTGTGGTCTAGTCCTTGCACCAGCTTCATTGCCATTCTCTGGACTTGCTCCAGCACCTCAATGTCTTCCTTGGAGTGAGGGGTTTAGAACTGGACACAGGACTTGAGGTGCAGCCTCACCAGTGCAAAGTCCAGGGGAAGATCACTGCTCTATTTCTGCTAGTCACACTATTTCTGATACAGGCTAGGATGCTGTTGGCCTCGATAAGTTTAAATTTATTTTTCTTCACATATAAATGATGAATAACATCTTATAAATCTTTTATCTTTTACTTGCTCCTCCTGAGTAATAATTTGAGAACGGTTTCTCTCACTTCTTCCAGGCTTGGGCAGGCTGATCCTCCTCTTTTTATGTTGTTTCCATTTTGTTTGACATGACAGGGCTTTTTCTTCCCTGATGATCTTATTTGGAAATACATACCTAAGTTAAAATTAGATGTTTCTAATCAGATGGACACAATGTGAAATGGAAGAGATGTGTCTTCCATGTACCTTACAGATTACAATCAGTCAGCTTCATTGCTCAGTATTTATAAATCAAAACTTCCATACTTTGACACAAGCAATACTTGTACTGCCTGAACACACTTATGTGGAAATTTCTGTCAGGATGTAAAAATTCTGCCAGGTGTGACCCAAAAAATAATTTACCCTCCATTTTCAGGAAGGTAAAAACAATTTCATAATGTTTATTACACTCTTGGAAAGATCCTGTATAATCTGACAAAAAATGTCACTGCAAATTGGTAAAATGTCACTGTATCTTACTCTGACAAACACATTAATTGAAATTTAATTACTAAATTTTTAATGTAGTTGTTAGTAATAACATAAGAATGTAATTTAATGTTAGCCTTAAACTTTAGGTATCTCATCATCCATTTTGTACTCAAACTAATATGTCATTAGCTTGTGAATGAAAAGGATATTTTGCTGTTGGTTGCTCCTTACTTTAATGATAACACAGTGTTCCAGTATGCCTCAAAACCTAGGTAAAGGTAAATTTTAAGAGAATGATTGCTATTATATAGGACTTCAGATAAGAGTCAATATTAATCTCATTATGTGACTATGTGAATATGGTTGTCATACTGTACATACATCTACATGCATTTGAATTAATGAGGATTGCTGTATGGAAAGGTGCTTTCCTTGTGCCAGCTCTTTAACCTTTATCTGAGTTTATTTAAATCACTGAAAAAGAACAAAGCAAAACAAACCAAAAGTGGGTGGTTTTCTAGGGAGCTGGTAAATTGAATGGACTCAGAGATGGACCTGGTGAATGCCAGAGTTGGCTTAAGTGTGGGGCAGAGCCTTCGATCTGGCAATGTGGGTGCAGGGAGAAGGAAGTTATAATGGTGGACTGGGAGTGAGATCTCACCCTTTTAGTAGCAGTGAGATGCTGGATGGGCTCAGCTAGCCATTGAACTATACCCAAAATATGATAGAAATTTCAACCAGGTATAAAAGCCAGTTTCACTTCATGGTAGGTTAATGGGTTGTTAATTTAGTTAAGTACTGTGGTAGTCATTAGTCCAGGGAGGAAGAGAGTTAACCACAGAATAAAAAGAAATCCTCTGCTCTTGAAATTTTCATGGATTCTTCTTTTGTCTCTCTTTTTTTTCCCTTTTTTTTCCTGCCTTGCCACAGCTCATCCATTCTACTGTGTCTGCAGTCTGCATGGTGCCTGACAGACCATGAAAATGCTATAATCAGCTAGCAGAATCACAAGATTGGACTACAGTCACTAAGAGATACAAGCTTGGGATTTATATTTAGCTATAGTGCTAGTGCAGTTTTCAGTTTAGGATGGGCATACCCGATTCATCTTTAAATTAGCTAATCCTCTTAAGAGAAAATTTCTAGTTGCTACAACACTGTGATTGGCACAAAGTAATTTACGTTTTGCCATCATGATCAGACTGTTTCCACTGCACCAGCAGTGTATCTGTGTGTGGATTACTTTGTAGACACATCCACCATCTACTTATGAATCCTATCTTTCTTTTGTGAACGTGGCATTATGTGCTAACCGTTATGCATGGCTAGCAAAATGTGAACTTTCGAGAGAGAAACTGAGAGTGTAACAGTGAAGAATTCATTGCATAGCAAGAACGTGACACCTAGTGGATACATGACATTGAGGAAATGTGACAGTCCCATCAAGCAATATTGCCATTAGATGACCCTGTCCAGTAGAAAAATTAATTTGATAGCAGAAAAGAGATTGATTTTGAATGAATCTTTGCATAGGCCAAAGTAATTGGATAACGTCAAGTCCCCATTGAAAACTCATAAATGTAGGAAGTGTCAGAGATAGTTTTAAAATAATTGTTTGTAAACTGCTAGAAGACTGAAGATGTCAGGCCAAGAAGTCCAGAGGCCCAAAGCCCATGAAGACATTGTGGATATTTGTAAGATGCATCATAACTGGAGATGTTCAACATGAAAAACACAAGAATAAGGTCTAAAAACCTCCTTTTGTTAAACCCACCTCTCTGTTACTGCCATGCTACTTCTTCAGCAAGGGAGCGTTTTCACAGTAGGCGATGCTCAGAGATGAATATATGGTGGAAGCTGGACAAGACTGAAACACAGTTTAAGAAGTCTGACATTCTGCCCAAACAATCTGATACAGATGGTGTCTGTCTTCTACTGTCCACTGCCGTCTGTAGTACCTAAATTTCAAGTATTCACATATCCCCATTTTCTAGGGTGCCCTAGGGCCTCACTGCTTCATTGGCTATAAATAATAGAAAAATTTATCACCAAAAGCTGGTATTTTATACTTGCTACCAAACACAAATCAAAATTTCATCATAAAGTTTACATACAAATATCTCTGTTTATTTCAAAATATGCTGAAAAGTATTCCCCAAGCCCAGCAGGGGAGCATGCTTTGCTGGCCAGATCCTTTGCCTTCCACCACTGCTTTACAGTCATACTGCTCTCTTCCCAGCTACAAGTGGATTCTTGGAACTGTATTCTCTATAAAAGTCTTGGTATCAAAATGCCCAAATGTCCTTTTTTCCTGTGCAAAACAACATTTGGAAAAGTAACTGACCCAGCTGAAGTGCAGGGTTTTTATAACTCAAGTTCCAGGAGGAGGTTTGGGCTGTGTCCAGAGAAGGACATGAGCCAGCAGTGTGCCCAGGTGGCCAAGAAGGCCAATGGCTTCCTGACCTGTGTCAGGAATAGTGTGGCCAGCAGGACTGGGGAAGTGATTGTCCCCTTCTACTCGACACTGGTGAGGCCACACCTTTGAGTGCTGTGTCCAGTTCTGGACCCCTCAATTCAGGAAGGACACTGAGGTGCTGGAGTGAGTTCAGAGAAGGGCAACAGAGCTGGTGAAGGGTCTGGAACACAAGTCCTATGAGGAAAGGCTGAGGGAGCGGGGGTTATTTAGCCTGCAGAAAAGGAGGCTAAGGGGAGACCTTACCGCTCTCTGCAACCACCTGAAAGGAGGACGTAGCCAGGTGAGGGTTGGTTTTTTGTCCCAGGCAACCAGGGCAGTCTCAAGCTGCACCCAGGGGAGGTTTAGGTTGGACATCAGGACTAATTTCTTCACAGAAAGGATGAATAAACATTGGAATGGACTGTCCAAGGAGGTGGTGGGGTCCCCGTCCCTGGAGGTGTTTAAGGAAAGACTGGGTGTGGCACTCAGTGCCATGGTCTGGTTGACACAGTGATGCTCAGTGGTAGGTTGGACTCGATCTCAGAAGCCTTTTCCGACCTAATTGATTGTGTGATTCTGTGACAGGAGGCAGCACAGGGAACAAAAGGTGGAAATAAACAAGAGGATGAAGTGAGAGCTGGTGGTCCGTACGAACGTTGCTGAAACACTGACACTGCAGCATTTTGAAGGCTCGCACAAGGGGCGGGCGTGCAGACACGGGCCGGGTTGGGCCGGGCCGGGCCACGGCGAGGGGCGTGGCCAGCGGCAGCGGCGGGCGGTGTCACGCTGGGCCGGCCCGGCGCCCAGCCTGGCAGCGCCCGGTGCCTGCGGCCGCCGCCCGCCTGCGCCCCGCCCTGCCCCGCGGATGTGGAGCCGGCACCGGCGGTGAGTGGGGAGTGGGCGGCCGGCACTCAGCGGGAAGGGGCTCTCGCTGCCTGCGCCGCCGAGAGGGGAGGAGCCTCCGCCCT
>VWZW01005676.1:489542-657126 GCA_013397115.1 Edolisoma coerulescens
TGTGGCACTCAGTGCCATGGTCTGGTTCACACAGTGATGCTCAGTGGTAGGTTGGACTCGATCTCAGAAGCCTTTTCCGACCTAATTGATTGTGTGATTCTGTGACAGGAGGCAGCACAGGGAACAAAAGGTGGAAATAAACAAGAGGATGAAGTGAGAGCTGGTGGTCCGTACGAACGTTGCTGAAACACTGACACTGCAGCATTTTGAAGGCTCGCACAAGGGGCGGGCGTGCAGACACGGGCCGGGTTGGGCCGGGCCGGGCCACGGCGAGGGGCGTGGCCAGCGGCAGCGGCGGGCGGTGTCACGCTGGGCCGGCCCGGCGCCCAGCCTGGCAGCGCCCGGTGCCTGCGGCCGCCNGTGACACCCCCAGCGCTTCTCCCGCCGCCCCGGCAGCGCTCGGGGTGGTGCTCGCGTCGTGTGGCCGCGGTGGGCTGCGGGGGGAAGCGGCACAGGCCGCCGGCCCCCGGCGAGCGCGGCCGGGCCCGGCTGGGGGCAGGGAGTGAGTCACCGGCCGTGCTGGCGGTGGGGCCGGCCGGGCTGCTCTCCTCCCCGGTATTTCGGTTCCTAAAAAAGGAGAGCGAGGCGCAGCCTGGCAGCAGGAAGGAGCCGTGATGGGCCGCCTTAGCGGGCACGGGCCGGACGTGGCGGCTCCCGGGGCCGCCGAGCGGGTGGAGGCTGGGCAGTGAGCCTGGCTCTGACCCGCTCTGCGCCGACACGCCCTGGGAAAGGGCTGCCGCTCCCTCTGCCCTGAGCTGGCAAGGCGGTGCGTGGTCATTGGTTGGACTCGATGGTCTCAGATCTTTTCCAACCTTAACTAATCGTGACCGCCACCCAGCCACTCCGTGAGAGCGGGAGCTCTAGGGGTTTGAGAGCCTTATTGAGGGCTATTTCCCGTGCTTCTGTGTCTGTCCCAAGTTACACAGTGTGCAGGTGTGAAAGAAGAGGCCAAAGTACCTCCCACAGGGTCTGTGCTGGGCGTTGGACAATCTATTTGGAAAACATGTTTGTAAATCACAGGCACAATTTGGAAGAGTGCTTCAGCTCTGTTGTAGTTTTCAGTAGTAATAAGCCTGAAAATAACAGTCTTACTGAAATCCTGCAAATAACAAATCAAACGGAATTCTGAGAGTAGTTTTTGGTTAGATATCGGGGAGAAATTATTTGCTGTGGGGGTGGTGAGGCACTGGAACAGGTTGCCCAGAGAAGCTGCGGATGCTCCATCCCTGGCAGTGTTCAAGGCCAGGCTGGATGGGGCTCTGAGCAAACTGGGTTAGTGGAAGGTGTTCCTGCCCATGGCCAGGGAATTGGAACTAGGTGATCTTTAAAGTACCTCCAGCCCAAACCATTCTATGATTCTGTGATGATTCTTGCAGAGTCACCATGCCAAGCACGATGATTCTGAATAAATGATAGGAGCCAAGTTCACTGAGTAGCACACTGTTTATGAAAAGGCTATTTTTAAGAGATAAGTGTTCTGCAGAGTGATATTGCTAACCAGTAAGTAATATTTAATAATTATCTAGTGCTTTTCATTCTTTAAATTCTTTAGAAATGGCAATATACACAACGTGTCAGGCATTATTTTAGTAAACACCTGCAAACCCCTGATTATGGATAGTGATGCATTAAGGTGCAGTGACTTGTCAAGACAGTGTAGTTAGTCACTGACAATCTCAGTTACAGTGCTTCATCATTGATTATGTTTTCCTCGGTCTGGTTCATTCTGTTTGTGCAGATATGCATCTAAAATGTTTTAAAATACTTTATTAATCTTGTACGTTTCTTTAAAAGACAGTGCATACTTGTGTTAAGAGCTGTAAATCTGAATGTTGCAGAATTGTGTGCCTGTGAAAAGGCAAGTGAAACTAACTGAAAACCCCATTGAAATTTGGCTTGAAAGCTTTTTTCTGGCAGTCAAAAGTGAATAGACTTGTTTATTATGATATGCATATGTTTACAGTATCACTGTATTTTGTAGGATAATTTATATGAAATACTGGAAACTGATTTGTCCACAAATCACAGAAGTATAACTGTCATAAAAGCTGAACTGCATCCTTATAGCAACTTCCTTAGAAATTAAGTATTTTCAGTGTTTTAATAGGAGACGGGAAACTGCTTAAAGGCAGTGGGTAAATTCCCTTCTTCAGTCAAGTTAATAGCAAAAAAAAACCCCCAGACCCCCAAACCAAAATCACCAAACCTTTCCCTCACTTTTAAATTTAGTAAATTAAATGTGATTGTTTTTTTGTTTGGGTTTTTTTACTTTTTTTTTTAATGGAGTAGGTTAGTTACCAGATTTACTGTTTTATATCAACATCTCTAAGTTGCTTTATGAAGCACGATACAATGATCTATCTAGAATAATTTATATAAAATTTATTAATGAGACAGAAGTGCCTGGGGTTGTTCAGCCTGAGGAAAAGAAGGCTCAGAGGAGACCTTACCACTCTCTACAACTATCTGAAAAGAGGTTGTTGCAAGGTGGGGGTCTGCCAAGTAACAAGTGATAAGAGAAAATGGCTTCAAGTTGTGCCATTAAAATTTTGTGAAGAATTTCATTATGGAAAGGGTTGTCAAGTACTGAAACAAGCTGTCCAGGAAAATGGTTGAGTCACCATCCCTGGAGGTATTTAAAAGCTCTGTAGATATGACTCTTGGGGCTGTTTTTTAGTGGTGAACTTGGAAGTGCTGTGTTAATGGTTGGACTCAATCCTGAAGGCCTTTTCCAACCTAAATGGGTCTGTGAGTCTATAAAGGCCTGCTTAGATGATTTGGATTATTTACATATAAAGCTGTGCTCAGTGCTTTGCAGCTGGACTTTATCACGGAACACTTGGTTTATAGGTTCCAAAAAGTCATTTAAGTGCTTTGAGTTTAATTTGCCTGTCGATATGATAGGTGTCTTACTCACCTACCCAAGATGGTATAAGGTTCCTTGGTATGGTTAAAGCTTCACAAGATTAACTGAGAAGGTTCTTCCTTATAATGTGTTTGCATACTCATAACATGAGAAGTTTATTGATTTTTAAATACCTGTTGGACTAAGTTTCTGTTAATGTTTTCGTTTGCTGACAAATACACTGTAGGAAGTTGCAAGCTGTTGCTTTTGAGGATAGTTTCACCTTATTGATTTGTTTTAATTTATTTATTTGCTTTCCTCTTGTTACTGCTTTGCTATACATAGCAACAAGTTTTCCTACCTAGAGAGTAGGACACAAATGCCATGGGAGATCGGTAGCATCTTGACAGCTGGAGAGGTTACTCAGCCTGGTAGTAGTAAGTGCATAGAAGTGCACACTTATGCCTTTGCTAAGCACAGACTTGTGTAACTCACTACAGTAAAGTTTTTTGGTTTTTTTAGATTGGTACCAAATATTTTTTAGCATTTGCATTTTGGTTTGGTTTTCTACTTAGCAGGCTCTCAAGAGATGGCGGAAAAAACAAAAGAGATGGTGGAAAGCTGGTCTTTCTTGGATACTGTTGAGTCTAACTTCAGGCCTCTGGTAGTAATTGAACTTGCAAAAGGCACCAAAGAAGAAACCATACAATGGTTCACTAAGCGAATTGTGGACAAAAAGGCAAATGGAGGTAAGTACAGTATGATCTTCTATAACACTTTGAAATCAAATTGGCTGTCACCATAATATGAAGACATACAGAAAATTAGTTTTCAGGGAATTTGTGGTATAATGATTGTTTGCCAATCTCATTTTGTTTTGCATTTTTTGAACCCACTTAACCCTGTTACTAATGAAAATATTTGCTTAAGGTTAAATGCCAGTTGAATGCTGGAAGTCTTCAGTTTTTTGCACTGAAGCCCTGATAACCCATCTTTCAATGTAGTGTTGGTGTCAGTTTTTATAGCAGTTGTCTAGACATGTTTCTCCTGTTGCTTATGGAAACATGGTAAGCCTTGCCTAAATGGAGACGCTCACATCCTGTCCATAAGACTTTGTACCATGTTGTAGAACAAAAATTAAGTTAGCAGAAAGCAATTTAATCTTGGTAACTTCATGTTGGAATTTATTTATATTTTTGGTAGCATGTGGGGTGTTACAAAGACAATATTTCATTACTCATTTTGGTATGCTTCTGAGAATTGAAGTTACACTAATTAATTTGTAATTCCTTGGACTTTTTTCTTTCACTTTTTTAAAAAAGTCATTATTTATGGCTGTGTTAGCTTACAGCTTATTGATCAGTAATATTTCTGTGACTGTTGGACTTGTGACTACAAACTTGCTTTCGGGCCTCTGTTAGATAAATTAGGGATGTTTCTGCTTCAAAAATCTAGCACTTCTTGCTTTTGTGGTGTGAGCATTAGGGGAATAGATCCAAACAATCCCCGTTGTTCCTGTTCGTTGTTGAGAGTGCTTCAACAGAAACGGTTGAATCAGGGGGTGACTGTGCAAGATTCTGAACACCATATGTCAAGTGCTGTTGAAACCTGAAGTCTTTGTGCCCTTAAAAAGAGACATTTTCAGCACTCCTGTTAGCTCGGGCCAATGTATTGGATGCTAAAATACTAGGGCTTTTGAATGTAATTTTAATTTATTTTCCTGCTTATTTTATCCCTCTTTACTTTAAAGGTGCACAACTACTGATTAAACCACTGGTTATGGAAAATGGAGTTGAAAATATTTATCTAGTTGGAGCTTCCCACTTAAGGCTGTTGCTGGGAGCTGAAACTGTAGGATTGGTGAAGGAATGCAGTGATAACTCAATGAGAACTTTTACATACAGCAGTAGAAAAACTTTCAAAGATTTTGCAGGTAAGCAATTGTAGGAGTCTTTGTCATTGCAAAGTGGAGACTAAAGATTATAAGCAATTATACTGCTAAGTCTTTTTTATGGTCTTTCTGTTCCTTGGAATGGTGACTGTGAACAGCAGGAGGAAGACCAAGCCATGAAAAAAAATACTTGTTTTTAACTATGGAAACTCAGGTCATATAATGAATTTTGTTTTCTTTCACATGGCTTTAGTTTTTTGCTTGTCTTTTCCTTCATGCTTTTCTGTGCTCCAAATAGTCTCTTACTTGTATGAAAGATTTTCTTGGAAAATAAGACAAGAAAAAGAGTTGGTAAACATGATTTTATGATTAACAATCCATGTTATGAATTAATGGAGCAATTTAATTTCTGTGAGCCAGTTTTGAGGCTTATTATCTTATAATTAGCTGGAAAACTGAGAAACATTTTTCTCTGTTACATGTACACATCAAACAAACAATAATTAACACTACAGATGCATTCAGTGGAATTTGGGCATGATTAGTGGAATCGTTCCTTTTCCTCTTTTATTTTGTGGAGGTGCCAACACAGGAACATTTCCTTTTAAATGTGTTGTTTGTGAGGTATTTAACCCCCCTGCAGTGGCAGAACTCATTTTTTTGCTCTGCAGGTAAATACTGGAGTTCCAGCTTAGTGTTGCTAATACTTTTAATGTGACTGTTTGAGTGATCCCTTTCACGACATTTTCCATATAAAGGTTCTTGGGTCTGTCTGAAACAATTTTGAAGTATTGTTATTCAGCACCAGTTTTGCTCAACACCACTTCTATGTGAAATAACTGTTGCGGTGTCTTTACTTTTGTGGCCTTGCTTTCCTGAAATTAGCAAGCCTTCAGAAGAATTGTCAGTTGCAAAAGTGCCACTTCCATTTCCTTCATGCCTTTATATTATTAATGCAAATCTGACACAAATTCCACTGCTAACAGAGTCTCTAGGATTAGCTGGAATTCTGGCTGCTGTAAATATATTTTTGGCTGTATCCATCAGTATTTTTTCTTTTTAAAAACACAAATGTAATTTTAGTTTTGTCCAGGTGCAGTCAGAGAAATTGTCACCTACAAAAGAAACCCTGCAGTCTGTGTTGTCTTGATAGTATTTCTGTTTGCCCAATTCAACTAATACTATGTTGTTATTCTTTGTATTAGAGTTTTGTTGATATTTTAGCTTCTTACTTAGTGTATTTAGGGCAATCCCTATAGTTTCTTATTCCTAAGGGGAAAAAATAATAATTTGTTTTTTATCTCCAGGAAATCAGACTCTTGTTTCCATGATGATAAATTGATGGGGTTGACATAGGTTTGTTGCTGTAATTTTTTTTCGGATTCTGGTCATTTTTTGCAGTTATTTGCTGCCAGGGTTGTATTCCTGTGCTGCACCATTTCATACAACCTTCTTTTTTAATTAGATGACAATCACAATTTCCTTACAATGGCGGAATGTCAGTACATCATCAAACATGAACTTGAAAATTTGAGAGCTAAAAATGAAAAAATGATCCCTGGATATCCTCAGGCAAAGCTGTACCCAGGAAAATCAATTGGTAAGCAATGTAGTTTGTTGCCTTTAACTCACTGTGTTGATGTAGGATAGTGTTCATGGTGAAAAAAACCTAATTTTCCTGTAATGAAGAGAAATCCTTCAGACATTCAAGTCCCACTGTTTTTAACCAACTTTGTTTTTTCACTGCTTCAGTGATAGGACAAAAGGCAATAGATGCACAGTACAAGGAGGGAAATTCTGAATAGGTGTCAAGAAAGGGGTTTTTCACAACAGGGTAATCAAACATTTGATCCGGGATTTAAAGGGATTGTTGGTAACTCTGTCCTGGGAGACTTTTAGATCCTTTCTAGACAAGGCCCTGAGCAGCCCAATTTAAGCCGCACCTACCTTGAGCAGAAAGCTGGACCAGATTACTTCCAGAGGGCCTTCCATCCTGAATTGTTCTGTGCAGCTGAGGCTCTGGCCTTAGGTTCTCTTCAGCTGGGTAGTTTTTGTGCATGTTGATGTTATTGATTATTTTTAATTAGTACCAAAAGTATTTGTTTTTTAAATTACATGATTATATACCTGGAATGTCTCTGTATAAAAATACTGGAATGAGTAACAGTGCTCCGGAGTTATAAATTTCATAACATGAAGGAAGTTTTATTTCATTTATTTGGTTTCACTGATCCTCCTCTTTGCTTCAAGAGCTCTTCCTTTTCATGGGAGAAAGAAGCAATGAGAGCTGGTGCTATTTTTATGGTAGCTGGAACTAGTTTATTGGCAGAGATGCTACAGATTCTTGGGAGAATATATCTTAATTATGGAAAGGGTTGTCAAGCATTGAAACAGGCTGTCCTGTATGTCCTTTTATTAGCAGTATCTTTATTCATTAGTGTTGGCCATCAAAGAAGGAGATCTGTGCATATTAGTGGTTCAAAAAATGGAAATAAATGTAGATGTCAGATGAGTTTACATTGGTAATTTTTTTATATAGCTGAGGTATTTTTTTAGTTATGTCAAGGAGATGATGATGGGAAATAGTAAAATACTGCCACACTTGCAGTGCCTCCCTGTTTTTAAATTTATTTTCTTTTTTCCATGGTTGTAACTTCAGAGCAGTTTGTTAATTGTTTATCCACACACGTAGTATTGCTTTCCATAAAAAGTTAAGTACAAGTTGTGGAATATGGGGTTTGTTCGCAATGAACATGTGATGTAATTTATGAATTGATGTAAACTGATAATTCAAAGGCTTTTTTGTATCTTTCCTATAATTAAAACAATGATGGCTTTATGGCTGTCCTCACAAGGCTGCATATGGCACTTCAGTCCTGACCTGTAGCACATTTTGCTGTTGAAGCTGCATCTGGTTATATTGCAAAGCTATGGAGTAGTTATTAGATGTAAAAAGGTTGCTCTTTCTCTTCCAGTGGACAGCACAGTATTTGCAGGAATAGTTGTAACTGCTCTTTATAATTTTTAACTAACATAAGACAATTTTTTTAAGATTTGAGTACTAGATCTATTTCGAAGGAACTTTAGGCTTACTAAGTACACAGTGTAACCTCTTTGCTGTGTCAACTGCACTGTCCTTTGAAGGAGTGCTAGGTATCTATTTTTTCTCTTCTAGTGAGAAGATTATTGACCAGTGGTATTCTTGTTCAGATTTTCCCTCTGCATGATAGAGAAGAGTTGAAAAAGCTTCGTCACAGCTGGTATGGCCGAGTGAAAGTTGGTTATCAACCTTTAGGTATGTGAACAACATTTGCACTGTGGTCATGCAGTGGAGTCATGAAATTAGACCGTTGCTCTTTTATTGTTCGGAGAAGTTTTTCCTCTTCTGGTGTTTCCTGTGTGACCTTCTGAAATGGTTCTGGACTTGCAAAATTGGTGGTTCCAGAGCCTGCAGATTCAGTGTCTGTGAACTTCGATGCAGCAGCAGTGTGCACATCACAAATTCTCCCCACTCATCAGTAAAGCAGGAAGGGTCCAAGCCAAGAATTTTTTTCAAACTGACTCTTGACAAGCTCCCACGTGTCTGGAACTCCCAAAGCTTTTTTGTGTTGTAGATGTGTCAAAAGTCTATTTACAACTGTTTGTTTTAAATTCGTTGTCTGAATAAAGACTGTATGTTGTTGCATGCCAGCGTCACTTGAATATATTTTAGACACTGAGTAATCTTAAAATGAATATAATTTTTAGTCTGGCCATGTGGAAAGTTAAGTTCTAAACTCTAAACCTGTAAACTTTATTTAAAAATAAGAAAGTAAGCATTTGGGAGCTTGCCTGATTGTAAATATCTGGGTCTTGCAGTTGCTTGAGGTTCTTTCCTGAGCTGCAGGAAGTTAAAGATCTGGCTTGATATGCCTGCCACAGAGTATTGTGTTAGGAGCCTTATCGTGTGCTGGTCTTTTGTTCATGTGGGAAACGGTTTTTTTTTGGGCTGATACTGAATCCATACAAAATTTTGAAGTAAATCCCAGGAACCTGTTAAGTATGTACTAATTTAGGGATGTCTTTCGTGTTGGATGCTTGGAGTGTGAAATGAGGCTAATGACCTACACTTGAATGTATTTGTTCATGAATTTTGATTGACAGGGGTGTTGGAGTGCTGATCCTTCTGTCTGTTTACCTTTCCTTCTTGCTTTCAGAGACTTTTATCTGGTTGACAATTGTGAACTCCTGCTGTAGTGTTTTGTAAGCCGTAAGAATATTCTGCTATTGCATGTCAGGTTTGGTTCTAGTGTATTACAGGGGTAATACACTGTGGTAGTGTATTTACAGAGTCAATTCAGAGGTCATGCTTCTATGGCTGTTTCATTAATGAATACAGAGCAGTGGCATACAAGCAATCTGGTCTTCGAAGCAGGCAAAGATAAGAGATTTCAGCATTCCCAACTCTGTTTGATAGGCCTTTCTGTATCTAATCACTTCTAGATTATGTGAATAATAATGCTATGTTGATTTTGTTATTAGTAAGATAAGTGAGATGTCTTCTTGGAGGTAATACATCTGTCATGAAATTTATCCATTACTGGTGCACTTTTCAAGTCTCTGTAGCAGACAAACTTAGAGCACCAGAAGTATGTATTTCATGTATCAGTTGTCTGCAGAAGAGAGTATCTCAACCTGAATATTCTATCTGACATGTTTAAGATTTAAGATTTTGATACACCTGCCCGTCTATTCCTTTAGTTCCTTGAGGGTTGTCAAAGCACAACGAGCCTTTTTTTTCCCTGAGCAAGCTGAAACAAATTTGTTTCCCGGGAGTACAGATGCCAGTGGGAATTTTCAGAAGCTGGGTGTCACGTGCTGTTAAAGTTTGGTTTTTATTACATCCAATGTCTTCCATGCCATTCATTGATCAATTCTGTTTTCAGGAATGATAGTGTTTTCTGTTTGGTTGGTTTTTTTCTTTTTTTCCCCCCCCCCTTTCTATGGATATCTGATATTGATGTAGTAGTTACTGAGATGTTTGACTTCCTTACCATCTGAATGGTATGCTTATGTGTATATATATGTAACATAAAAAGAAATTGAGATAACCATCTGACTTTTTGGAATAAAGGTAAAGGAAGAAAGAAAAAGCAATGATATTCATTGTGTTATTTAGAAAAAAATATTCTGGCCAATGGAAAGTTGTAAGTTCATGTAAGGTCAAGTTTGATATTGTACTGACATCTCTTGTCAGGTATAGTCTTAATTGATTCATTTCTTTCTGCAGATGACATACGCTGCTACTTTGGCGAAACCATTGCTCTCTACTTTGGCTTCTTGGAATACTTCACATTTGCTTTGATTCCAATGGCTGTCATTGGGATTCCTTATTATGTGTTTGCGTGGGAAGACTACGACAAATACGTGATGTTTGCCACATTCAATCTGCTGTGGTCCACTGTGATACTGGAGGTTTGGAAGCGGATCTGCGCCATCCTGACGTACCGCTGGGGGACACTGCTGATGAAACGACAGTTTGAAGAACCGAGACCTGGCTTCCATGGTGTGCTGGGTATCAATCCTGTCACTGGCAGGGAGGAGCCAGTGTACTCAAGTCTTAAGAGACAGTTACGGATTTACCTGGTGTCCTTACCATTTGTGTGCCTTTGCCTCTACTTCTCACTGTATGTGATGATGATTTACTTTGACTTGGAGCAGTGGGCTCTGGATTATCATGAAGAGAATGAGTCTAACTTCAGCAGCTTGATGCTGTACGTGCCCAGTATCATCTATGCTGTTGTGATTGAAATTATGAACCGTATCTATCGTTATGCTGCTGAATTCTTAACATCATGGGGTAAGAAAGTTGTTCATTCTTCTTCCTTCAAGTTAGAATCCCACATACTAAGAATTTGTTTCTTTGTAGAATACATTACTGTGAGCTCTTGTGCAACAGAATTCTAAAGAAATTTCCCGAAGTAGGTTCTTGCTGCGGGGTAAAAGAGATTGCCATTTTAACTTCTTATATTTTGACTGTTCTGAGATTGCAGTTTCATATTTGGTTTAATTTGGTCTGAGTCTGACATGCCATCAGAAGGGATGAAACTGCCTTCCTCCTCAGCCTCTCTCTGCCTTTGGTGCAGAAGTTCCCCCTTCCTGATTTAGCTCTTTGTCTGGCTGTATCAGCCATAGTGCTGGCAAAAGGGGTGAGGGGAGAGCATGAGGATAAGAGCTCAGAGGTGTATGAATAGCAGGAAGGACTGTCCTGGCAAGTTGCACCCACAGCCTGGCTTTGCTGAGTATGTTTTCGTCTGCTGTACATCTGTGCAGAGGCACTAAGATAATGGAACCAAATCTAAACCCACGAACTGAATGTCACATGACAGTGTTTATGTATGCTACATAAAAACAAAGACTGGGATTTCACATCCCTATCAAAATGTATTTATCTGGGCACTCTTAGAAGAGGAGGAATGTTACAGTAGATTACCTCTTTTTTTCCCCTTGTGTGTGTGACTTACTTAACAGATTGGGCCTTGTGTATTGTAATGTAGCATAAGGACAGTGAAATGCTAATGTTTATTTTGAATTTTAGCACTTCACAGACATGTGAAGTCACTTTCAGACAAAGTTAATAGATTAAGGTAATGGACAATTAACTGCTTCGTGTAGCTCCATATGGCATTGATTTGCAGGACAGAATCCAGATTACTAAAGCTGGAGACACAGAAAATTAACAGAAGAAAGATAAAGCAGAAGGGAGATTGATGCAGAAGACAGAATAAAAAGAGGTGTTGAAGTGGGGGTTGGTTATGCTTGCCAAAATGATTTGCTCAGCAAATTCAACCTGACAGCCGTGATAGTAAAAGCAAGCAATTTCTTGATTTGTTTATGACTGTTCAAGGTTTTTATTTAAATAATGACTTTTAAATTCATATCTAGGGCTCAGTTGGCTGTTTTGTTTCATTGTTTTTACTATACTGCAAGAAAACGCAGTTCTGTGAAATACCCAGTTATGTTGATCAGATAGACCGAAGTGTCTTTAGCTGGCAACTCAAGGGGGTTTTTTATCCAGACTTTTTTGGTTTTAAGCTGATGTTTCGTATTCAGCAGAGCCAGTATTTATGTAACCTGCTACACTGACAGCTTGTGCCATTTCTGTGTTATCCAATGTGTTTATGCTGCCATGCTCTGAATAGGCTGAAAAGCTCATCTGGCTGTCCTACCTTCCTTCCCACCTGGTATATTTTCCGATAATATCTGACTTCAACAGCTAAAGTGACAAAGCATGGGAAACAATCTGGGATATTTTGAGCACCCCTTTTGCACCCATTTATCATGAAAGCTGGTTGTGTGATGAAAGCTAAATGTAAAAATTGCATTCAGTCACTTGAGTGCATTTTCCATGTGTCAGGCCTAGCTTCATGCTCCTGTCAGAGTAGAACTCTGCTCTTTTGTCCTGAGCGAGGTCCGCAGGTGATGGTGTTTCCTTTCAGCCTTGTTGACACAGCACGTGATAGTGTGCTGCCTTCTCAGTTACTGCTTGGCCAGGGCTTTAAAGGTACAATCTGACAAAATAGCAGAAAGAAATTGAAAATCTCCCATTCACTTCCCTTTTCTCCCCTCTAATAAATCAGCCTTCCTGAAACATCGGGTTCTGACAGTGTATCTCCAATGAACTGAAAATCTCAATTTAGAATGAGTAATGCATCTGTTAAACTTCACATAATCTAGTCTTGCTTTAGAGTGTAGGGTCTTATCTAAATTGCTTGGAGAGGCATGGGAACATTTCTGTGAGCACTTACTGGTTTTGAATCAAATTTGGTATTGTTTCTTTTTGTTATATACTCCCATTAGTCTTGCATTAGTTTTCAGACAGAGAGCAATCAATAACTAGACACATTTTGTTAAGTCTTAAGAGTGATGGATGTTTTTTCTTCTATAAAGTAGCTTGTCAGAGTAAGAAATACATAAAAGGAAAGAATACTAGATATAGAAAATAGAAAAAATACTGGAGTTGTAGTCAAAAATATGTATGATAATATTGTGCATCAAATTAGCTTCATAGATTAAGTGAGGTATTGGTACGATATAAATTCTTTTTACCATAAAGTGTTGGAATAATATAAACTATTAGGTAAGTAATTTTCACGTGGAGTAAAAGTGTCTGTTTACCCTTTGGATAGCAATGTCTAGTAGATGATAGGAGCTTCTGCTGTTTACTAATTAATAATTTTGTTGCTATTTTAGAAAATCACAGGCTGGAATCTTCATATCAGAATCATTTAATCCTGAAGGTTTTAGTGGTAAGTATGTCATATAAGCAGCTTTTAAGATTATTTAAAAAGACAGCTTGTGCTGTGTTTTATTAGTGCTTTCCTAGCATTACCTCAGTGACCTACAGCTTTGCTCAAGGCCAAAAAGTAGCACAAATATCAGAGTAAACAAGATTTCTATTGTGGTTGCAGTAACTACTAGACTGTTTTAGATGCCTCTTTTATAGTGGAGAATTGGCTTTTTGTTTGTATTGATTTGTTCTTTCATTCGGATGCTGTGTATATAAGTTTCTGTTAATTGGTGTGGTCCTGTCTTCAACTGAGACCTATTCCTTTCAATTTTTGGATGATTTTATGGTAAAACATATTTTTAAAAGTTCATGTATTAACTTCCACCTATACTAACATTCAGACAAACAGTCAGAGGAACCTGAAAATACCTGTCCATCAGTCTGCTCCTGTGCAGTTCATAACATATACTGATCTATTTAGTTTACCTAATCTTCTTGTTTCCTTTTTGAGAAGATCATTTAAGTTTCTTCCTTTTTTATTCCCTCTGTTTCCTTAGAGTTCCTTCCTTATTTCCTTCACCATGTTTTTTGGGGGTGTGTGTGTGTTTATTTGGGGTCTGTTTGTTTTGTTTTGTTTTGGGATTTTTTTTTTGTTAAATCTCCATGTTACCCATCTGTTACTGGTCATGATAAAAAAATTGTGAAATATCAAGTGTAAGTTGCCCCCAGTTTTCATTCTCAGTCTGTGAGCGGCTCTCTGCACTCCCAATATTATCTGTGTTGTCCATGAGCTCCAAAACAGGAGCTGCAGCACTGTTAGCAAGTAGGAAACTTCAGAGTTTGATTATAATTTTTCATAATTTTTTTTTTTTTGTGATTATGTCTCATTTTAGAAGTAGGGAAAATTTCTCTTGGCCATAAAACCTTCTGAAGTGTTTAAACATAAAGCACAACAAACATATATAAAGGAACATTTTCATAGATTGAGAGATATATAATCCAACCTGTATATTTTGATAATATAATAGTATTTTATATATTATACTATTATAAGAACAATAATATTCTATAAAATATTATATATTATAATAAATATGTTGATAAAGTATTTATTTTAAAAATGATTACCCTAAATTAAGATCAATAGTGTTATCTCTGGAGAAATTGCCAAAAAAATGGAAGTTAACTAGAAGGTGGTGTGTTTTTAATGTCCACATTTCGTAATTCAATTGTAGTTCTCTTTGTACACTTTGCTTTAGGAAAGCATTAAACTTGTTAAGTGAAAAACTGAGTAAGACCAATATTGAAAATGTGGTTTTTTTCTGACCTAAGGTTTGAAAATGGTAAAGAAGACTTTAATGGACAGTTTACATCTTCATGGAAGCCATTTAGTCAAGGCAGCTATTAAGTTAGATGATATTCTGCATCTGAACTTTTGCTTGAGTACTAAAACCAAATATTTTTATTTGCAGTTCAACTTCTTAAATTGTTTTGCATCTCTCTTCTACATTGCCTTCGTGTTGTTTGATATGAAGCTTTTGAGGCAGGTGAGTTCCAAGAACATCTTAAGAATGTTGATGAATATAGAAAAATAAAGGATTGATTGAAACAGACTTTAATAGTTATTCTAAAACATAAACTTGGCAATTAATATATTTCACCTATATTTTCTTAGAAATCCAGCTTCCATGTTTCAGTTTTCCTAACATTATTGCAGAATCATAACAGAGTAGAGTAATTCTTTCTCTCTGTATAAATGAGGAACTGTTTTCAAATAAATTTGATTATTCTCTCACACAGATGAGACTGGGAAATTTTCATTTCCTCTTTATTTCCTTTTATGTTAGAAAATATTCGTCTCTGTAGTGTTCCTAAGGGGAGACTCTTGGGGATAGGGTTGTGATTAAGTTTATGACTATAGTGAGGATCTGAGAATAAATAAAAGCAAAAATAATTTGTAGTTGGTGTTTTAAATCAACTTTCACACTCAAATGCATGAAAATTGGGTATAAGGAAAATATTTTTGCTCTAGACATAATCAGCAGTACTAGAACTTCAGCTCAAGACCTCTATTACTCTGAAGTGATCTCTAGCAAAACACTTGACATATCTATACCAGACATAACATTTGTGACATTTCCTCTACTTTCAGGTAAAATCAAGAAATAAAAAACATAGAAAAAAATTCAGTCTTTAGCTCTGTGATTGTCATTGGTATGTATGAAATATGCATTACCCTTCATTGTACTTGGTGTACTGTTTCCAAGATACATCCAGATACACAAAATACTTAGACTACTAACTCCTAATTAGTCCTTTTCAGCACGCAGCAAAGGATGAGAACTAGATCATCTATACTTTTCATATGCTATTGCTAGGTTTGTTAGGCTGGCCTTTTTTTCATAGTACGGTAACTTACAGTGGTAGTAGAGCACACAGAATTGCAAATGATCATAGGTTCATCACAGTTCTATTTTTTTTTATTTCTTTTTTTAATCTTAAGAGCTTGGCCACTTTGCTGATAACTTCGCAGATCCTCAACCAATTTGCAGAATCCTTGCTTCCTTACTGGCTCCAGAAGAGATACAACAGGAGGATGAAGAAACGCATGTGTTCCCAGAAAACTGATAGGGACCTGTCAATAGCTGAACAGGTCAACATGGAGAAAGAAATGGGAACCTATTTGGTACGTTGTACTACTGTAAAAGAGTTAAAACTTTTCTGGGCTGTAGTTGACAGAGGCATCAGCCAAGGCAAACAGAAATATTTTTGGCTGTCTGGCCTGGCAGCTTATTTCCAGCTTTGCTGGTAGTTGTTTATGCAGCTATGTGGTATCCTGGATCAAGAAGTGGATACAGTTCAGGATCCCAGTAACACCAGAATGAAGGGGAAGGAATGAACAGCTCTATCTGGAGCTACCTAACCCCATATCACTGGAAAGAAGTATTTGTGTAATATGCCCTTTATCTCCAAGAGTAACCCAAAGGCTACCAGGATGAGTAGCATGGCAGAGGGAAGATGGAAATTTTCTGGTTTGGTTTGGTTTTGCAGTGGTTGCATTTTGCAGCTTAAATGGTCAGTTAAACTAGAGCCTGGGAGTGAGAGCATTTATGTCTGTATGGGGCCAGAAATGGAGGACAGAAGAAACCAGCTCTTCAAAACAATACTCCTGCTGGAAGCTCTTGCCTCTTGAAACCACAGCTTTGGTATTCACTGTCTTCTTGGTTCTGTTGTTGACCACCTCCTACCCAGTATAATTTTTAATTGTATTTAGCAGATTTCATGCAATTCATTACTTAAAATTCTAAAGGAATTAACACAGTGGACATCAATGTGTATGTTAAGGCCTTACAGACTGGCTGACAACTTGATCAGATGCTGCAAGCAGTGTCACAGGAGTCTTAGTACTGTATGATTTATGTTTTTACAGAATAAGAAGTACATGTAGGTGATAGTGTACCTTTCATGTAGAAGGTAGACATTAGCAGTTTGAAATTTGATAATAACACCATTGTCTGATTCCTCTCTTCCTGCATGAAGTGCCATGAAGTGGGAAAAGGAGAAAGAACTATCACCTTTACAATTTAAAAACTGTACAAATGTGTTCCTGTGTGAAGGTTGGAGGGAGATAGATTTAGACAGCCTGTCTGTCTTGCAGTGCAGAACACAGCAGAAGTCCCTGTGTTAGTGTCTGAACTGGTAAATCAGCACAGTCCAGCACGGCACCTGCACATCTGCCAGCACAGCTCCCGAAGTTGAGTGTCAGCATCAGGCCTGACCAAATAAGCTCTGCCTCTTAGACCTGAGCTGAGTCCTGATTCTCAGCTGTCACATACAAAGCCAGTGTGGTGTCTGAGTCACATTGCCCAGTGTTTCTTGTGCAGAGCTGGATCAAATAAATCTGCAACTGTTGTACTGTTGTGCCCTGAACAATTTTTCATGGGGACCCAAGAGGTCAGTTGTAGAGTTAGGGCTTTGTCTTGGATGTGTCCACCGCTAGCCTCAGTTTTGGTTCTAAGTACTGTGTACTCAAAGCCCAATTTTATATTCAATCTAAAGATTATTGTTTTCCTATGCTTCTGAGTAAACGATATTAGACTGCTGATTTGTTTGCAAGCAGTGAGCTGTCAGCAGGCAAGAATATTTCTAAAATTAAAACTGTCACAAGGGGGAAGCATTTGACTGTTTAGTAACTGAGGAGTCTTGACAGAATTCTGTGTTTCAGGCTCTTTTGTTTTCCTTCCTTCTTTCATATATTCTTTAACATTGAATTCTCTGGGTTTTTGTCCTCATTCTCACTTTTTTTCCAAATATCCAGCCGTTTACCCCGTTTATAATGTAAAAACATCCTGCAATAATTTTTTAATTATTATTTTCTAATTTCTGGTTCACTCTTCTAGTTAATTTTCCCCTGAATTTTTTCCATGGTTTTGTTTTCTTGATGCTATAGCTGATCTCGTGCCTGCCGACTGCACAGTTACAAATTTCTTTAACATCGTCTTAGACTCCTGTCTTCCTACGCATAAATTGAGTAGGAGGAAAAGAAATACTTATTTACTTCATACTCTGCTATTCTAAAAGCCAAAAGGTATTGGGCAAGGAAATGAGAAGAAAAGTGTGAGGAAGCAGTGGGAATACTGTGCAGTTACCAGAAGGAGGAGCACAAAGGAAAGCTCTCTCTCTGCCTGCAATGATTGTCTGAGAAAGCGATAGAAGTAGCAGATGTGTGGCTGCCGTTCCAGTGAGTGTTCCTGCAAATGTCCCTAAGGAAGACCTTAGCAAAATTTAGAGTTTGTACAAAACATTTCTGAGGAAAAAAAATCTTAATGGCTTTAAAAGTTACGTAGCTCTTCCTGGTCTGGTCTGCAGATCTGTTTCTGAGACCCAGCTACTGTGCAACTTCAAAGCGAGCTCAAGGGAAAAATGCAATTAATGGGTACCCCATGTTGATTTCTGAGCTTGCAGGGTTCTACTGCCTCTCTCTGTTTCCTAGGGGAAAAAAGCACTAGGTGTTGGAGAGGGCAGTCAGTTTAGCGGCTGTGATGGGCAAAAAAGAGTAGATAACTGTGTGTCTGATACTTGGAGCCAAAACCACTTTTATGTGGTTCTTGTAATAATTTCAGTTACTGTCAAGTCTTTATGATGACAGTTTTGAGAGAGAGGACAATGAGTGTGTCTGTGTAAATACAAGATAGCTAGATCCCAGTTTAACTTTTTTGTGATATTTCACCATTCTTTGTTTATGAACACTTTCTCTTTAGAAGTGATTAGTTTGGTTCTTCATAAAAAAATTGCTGCAGTCATAGCAAACTATTATTAATACTACAAAACTAATATGCAAATATATGATCACCTACATGTGAATACTTAATCAGCACTTAAGTACCCACATTCTTGGTTTAAAGATCAGGTGATAGACCTATTGGCATTTGTTAAATAGGTTTTTTTGTTTGCGCTAATTGTTCCTTTCAGATGTCAGTGCTGCCTCGTAGATTTCAGCCTTCAAGTGGGCCACTAACTCTGTCCTACCCATTTTGAAATAATCAAGCAGAAATACCAGAAAAGAGTTGCCTATCTGCCAACCTACCATTCTGGTTAGGTCTTTCATGGACAGTCTGAAATGCTAGGACTTCTATTGCCACAGTGCTCTCAGGAGAATGTTCTGCCAGTTTAAATACGTGGTGCTGTTTTTTCTGTTCCTCACTGTTCCTTCTGTTACTGTTTAACTGAGACACTCAGATACCTGGATAGGTTAAATATGTTTATGCAGTTGCTTCATGTAATAAGGATAGGAGGTGTGACTTGCAGAAAATGCATTAGGCAAAAGGAAAAACCTGGGCCTCCCCTTATAAGAAGTTTTTAGTGATTGAATAATTCCAAATGAATTAGATTTTAAAAAAATTCTTGTTGTTTACTATCAGCAGTCAGTTCCAAACAACTGATTTGGGATGAGGAAACAATGTTTACAACTGTACTATTATTTCTGTGTTTCTTCTTTTTTTTTTTTTGTAGGTTAAAATTGTTCTTGTATTTGCTCTGTTTTTCAGGGTACTTTTGATGATTACCTGGAGTTGTTCCTACAGTTTGGCTATGTGAGTCTTTTCTCATGTGTTTATCCACTGGCAGCTGTCTTTGCAGTGTTAAACAACATCACAGAGATATACTCTGATGCCTTAAAGATGTGCAGAGTTTACAAGCGTCCATTTGCAGAACCCACAGCAAATATTGGTGTTTGGCAGGTAATTTTTCTGTCTTTTTTTTCTATTCATTTGTTTAAAAGAGATTTCAACAACAATATGAAAGCTTTGTGTTTGTCCCATGAGCCACTTTAAAGTTCAGTAGGTACTTTGTTCTGTTCAGTGCCCTGGAATATCATCTATCCAGCTATATATCCCAGTGATATTTTTGGTGGGGTTTTTGGCCACATGTCTTTCAGTTGCCTTGGAAAAGAAAGCACATCTTTTCTTTAGTTCTTGTATATGTATTGTACTCCTTTTGCAACTTCAACAAAGCAAAGCTTCCAGATATTGCCCAGTATTCTTTACAGCCAGTGTATTTTAGAGATAGTAACTTCTGATGCAATCTCAGAAGTGTGGAGCTCAGCAGGGGTTTCAAAAGAAATGGAAGAATAGGTAAGCAGTTGGATTCCTAAGCCAGGCTATTGGCCTGTGCCCCTGTGGTTACTGCTACTCATGCTGACTAATTTTAAAATAACCTGCATCTGTGAGCAGGAGCTGGAACTTTCTGCACAGCCTGAGCACTGCAGTCTATCTAAACAATTTCATTGGTAATAGTACTGGGTTAAGCGTTTTCCATCCTCAGTTGTTTGTCCACGCAATCATGCTACCACCAGCTATTTTGGGGCCTGTTGAATGTGCTGCATCAGTGAACTGATCCTGACCAGAGTTTTCTGGAATGACTAAGTTGCATCCAGAAACTTTAGCATTTCATAATAACAGTGGCTTGATAAGGGAGTGTGAAGTTGGTTAGGGGACCTTTCTAGGGGATAATCCATATTCTGCTTTTATTTAACAAGTTTTCTAGTTTACATGGTGGAGATAAAGGGCACAGTGGATTATTTAATTTAGAGGCGTTGTAAATGTTATCAAATGAAGCAAATGAGAGGTGAGAAATGAAATAATGAAGCCTTAAGTAAAACATACAGTAAAAACATGCAAACCAAGGATTCTGAGCAATGTTCATTAGACATATACATATATATTAATGAAGTGGACTTAGAGGTGAAGTCTTCTAATAAAATGTCATTAAAGTGTGTGAATTATAATCTGCATTTTAACATGGGATGTACTTTCTCAGTCCAGATTGATGCTGCCAACAATGGCATAGCTGCATTGACCAATCATGTAACCACCAGAATAATCAGGCTGTGGTCATAAGTCACAAGCATAGCTGCAGGTATCTTAACAGCATTTGGTTTTGCTAGAATAGATTGTTTCAATCAAGAGAGTAGGCTGAAAAATTATAACATTACTGGTACAGTAGTTTTATGGTGTCATTTTTTAGCTAATAGCAGAAATAAATTTGCTTTGTGAAAATAATAATAACTAAATTTTCAAGTCATCCATTTCATATGGGAAATTAGAGCATTTGCTGAAAGATTTCTGTTAAAGGAATACTGGAATTATTTTATCAGGTGAACTGAGTCACTAGCTTCTTGTCAAGGAGAAAGTTATTTCTGCTAATTCATTGTGACAGTTGCTACAATTCTATGTCAGTCTTTCTCGTTCCAGACAGGACCTTGGAATAAGTAACCATTCTATTGCAAATGTAATTGTTAAGCTGTATTAATATTTTCAGACATTTTGTGGGAGCTCAGTAGGCAAGAGGTTCTTAGACTTGTGCTATTGCATGTGTTTAAATGTAAATCTTTCAACAAATCTCAAGTGGTTGTGATTTAAAAAAGGCATTCTGAATCATTCTTACCTTTTCCTCTTACTTTGCATTCAGACAGAACCTCTAAAACCAGTGTTACAACTATTAGCTCCTCTTGGAATTTTGCAGTTTTTCCTTTATCCTGAAATAAATTTGTTTAGGAGTACAACTGTAGATGAGTGTGTACTCTTTCATGTGTTCAGGTTACAACCTTATTGTGGTCTTGTCAAGTCTGGACTGCTTGCCAAACATGTCTTACGCCATAGAATTCAAAAGATGAAGGAAAATAAAAAGTTAAACTAATGGGTCTTCTGAGGCCTTAATGAAGAGAGAGGTACTGTCCAGAGCAATTCAGGGACTAATATGTTAGAGGTAATGGTCATAACTGTAAATATATTTGTGTTTTATTTCAGTTGGCCTTTGAAACTATGAGTGTAATATCAGTTGTTACTAATTGTATACTGATTGGAATGTCTCCACAAGTGGATGCCCTTTTCCCAGACTCAAAAATGGACCTTGTTCTGACTGTGGCATTGATAGAGGTAAGCCTGCCTTCAAACAACACATGTTGTAGCAAATAACACAAACACCAGTGAAAATGATAGCAGGAAATAGACTTTCCCTCACATCTTATGTTAGAAGGCAATTAATATTTGTCTATCAAAAGAAGTGTTTCAAAGTGTTTCTTTTTGATTTCTTTCTCTTCTGTGTTTCCACTTACTGTGAATGCTGTTGCTATACTTTCCCATGCATTCCCAAGATACTGTGCATTTGTTGCTTCATGTACTTCAAGTATTTAGTAGTGCTATTTCAAGAAGCAAAATAATCATATTTTTGCGAACTGTTTATTTCTCTGCTTGGGTTGTGACCCCAGCATATCTTAGAAAGACTTCCTACATAATCTTTACGGTCGTATCCTGTAGGGCTTATCTGAAACAACTGTGTGTCATGACTGTAAATATTTGTGATAGTAACAGAATTTGGGTTTAATCTTCTCTTAATTCCATGTAGTAAGGACATCAGTGTCATTCCTTTTCAGACATGGAGGGATGACTTTAGGCATTTTACATAACTGAAATTGCAGGCCTTTGCCCTGATAAATCTTTGCTTCAGGGCTTTCTTGTATTGCATTGCCTTGACTATGACCATTATTCTGTTTTAGCTTTTAGGAACTGGATTACTTTTCTCATGGCAAAAGGTCTCGATTGTGTGTGTGTGGTTACTAAAGTGCACCACCTTACAGAGGTGCATCTGGAACGTATATTTCTTTGTTGTTCTTTTTACAGGTATTAAGTGTTATGCAATGAATTATCAGTTTGCTTTGAATTTTATTTTCCAAGCCTTAAGGTTTGCAGAGTTAACTGTAAATATGAGTCATGTCAACTGGTTTGCTGAAGTTTGAGTCTACAGGCAGCCTGATGCACTCTCCTATCATGCATGTGTGAACATTTACATTAACCTCAGTGAGGTGTTTTAATACAAAACTAATTTAGCAAATTAAATGTAATGATATAGCCCATTACTGGACAATATATCTAGAGAGGTGATATTGTGAAAACTGGATGAGTAAATTTAAGCAGTATGGATTTCTGGTGGCTTAGAGATGGGGCTGTTTTTACCTTTGCTTGCTGTGTATTATCCTTTTATCTGTTTAAATGTAAAGCTGGCTATTTGATCTCAGGCAGACCTCTGTTTCTTTGTAGACCAAAGGAGAATGGCAGAATTTTTCTCTAAATTTAAATTCCGCTTATATGCCGCCCTTTAGAGAACAGGAATTGTAGAATAACAACAACAACAACAGCATTATATCTCAAATTATCTATAAATGCTGTGGAAAAGGAGATTCAGAAAACAATGGAAAGAAAGTTTGGAGGGAAAGGGTAAATTAGTACTGAGGGGAGGAGAAGGGAAAAATGTTACCTTATGTAGAGAAGCAACTTTGGGGAAGACCACCAATCTATAATTAACATAGTATGAAAGGACTGTTGGAGGCTAATGCTGGATGAGCCAGAGGAAATGGAATGTAATAATTCGGTTAAAGAAAAGTCAACTTTTCTCTGATTGTTCTGCTTAATTTAAAAATCCCGAAACAACCAAACAAAAAATCAACAAGCCATAATGCACTGGTCAGAAAAGGTCTATTTAAAAAAATTTTAATCAAAAGTATCCAGTATGTTGATTTTAAATATGCTAGTCTGATTTTTTTTTTGTGGTTGTTTTTCTGTTATTACCAGCTATTTATTGTCTGAGAAAAAACAGAGATACAAAACCAACATGTGGGTCTTACAGTATATTTCTGGAGCATAACAAGCCAAGTGATTTTTTTGGAGTGTTGTTGGTTATAAGCAGTTCCAGAAGTACTCAGTAGGAAATGTAAGACTTTTGCAGTCTCTATAAGGACATTCTTTCAGTACATTTTAAACAGTATTTAACAACTTCACAGGTGTGGGGTTTCAGGGTTTTTTTGTTTGTTTGTTTTAGTCTTTTAAAGAGAGGGAGAATAGTTCAGGTCATACAATATTGCAAAAAGTTTTGTAACACAAATTTTGAACTTTCTAGAGTCCAGAAGAGTTCTCCAAAGTGAAACACATTTTATACAGAAATCTAATTCTAAAAAACTATACGAAAATTAACACAGCAAACATGAGTTTTATTTCTGTTTAAAGTTGTGTCAATTGTGTTGACAGCTAAACATGTTCTTAGTTACAGAATTTTTTTTATCAAAGGTTCTGTTGTACATATTTCAGGTTAAAACATCGATTACAAAAGGCTGAAAGAAAGGAGGATTACTGAATGCTGTGGGGCTATGAACGGCAGCAGCATCGATTTATGTTAACTTCAAGAGATGGGGATGTTTTTGCTTTGCTTCCTGTGTATTTACTGCCACCTTATCTGTCACACTGGGACTTTCTTTTATCTGGTGCGTGATGAAACAGATCAGGGAGTTGATGTGGGAGAAGCTGTCTGACCCAGTTCACTAGGGAGCAGGGCAGAAGCAGCGGTGTGTGGAAGACACGCAGTAGTGCTGTGGTAGGTTTGTGCTGGATTAAATTTGTGGGACTTCTGCACCACTGAGCCTTTCTGCTTTAAGTATCACTTAATCTACAGAAAGATCTCTGAACTACAAAAGGAGCACAAATCTCATATATTGGCAATATTCCCATGTACCTCTATGCTATTATTAATGATTAAACTCTGCATTTCAGTTGTAAAGAAATATTCAGGAACAGAATATATATAACATTAAACGGCTAGGACAAACCTGATGCATCTGAAGTACATCAGTGTCAAAGTAGAAAAAAATTCAGATATGTCAGGATGTTGATGGAAAAGTGTTTTAGATCAGCTAGTAGAGATTCAGAAAAACGTGATATAGGTGAGTTATTTTCTGATGTTTGCTGCAGGTGAGGATGAGCATTTTACGGTGTGTTTACGCATGTTTTGACAGCATCTTGGCAGGCAGTTTGAAAATGTTAAGAGAGAAATTTCTTTGAGTTGGCTATGTGTATTTTCACATGTTCTATTGATGGGGTAACCTACTTAAATCTTAGCTGTCTTTAAGTATTTTAATCAGTTTTAAGTAACTGAGACTCCAGTTGAGTATTTATATATCTGTTTGATGCAAAACTAAACAGAAAAGCACTGTTGCTGTCAAAGCCAAGCATAGGTATTAGCAATGTCCTGATTTTTTTTTCTTTTCAAAAAATGCTAGTGCTTTTTAATAATAATACTAGTACTCTTCAAATGGAAACAGTTTATATGGCAACATTTAACACCACCCACTACTGAAGTAACAAAGAACTGTGTGTGATATTCTTGTAAGCATTCTGTACCCAGCCCCTACTGATTTATGCAAAATATATATTTTTTTCCATTAGCAACTCTTAATTCTAATGCTATCTACATTTTTCGTGGGAATATGTATAGTGTGAGCAATGTAAATGCTAACTAGAATACAACAGAATAAAATATTAACGATTTCAAAATAATGACAAGCATTAAAATAATATGATAATATTTTTTAAAGTATTAAACCAGTGATTTTTTTTTTTTGAACAGTTGACCTATTTTCATCAATTCAACATCTGCTTCCATGGCAACACGATTTGAACCAGGAGCAGAATGATGAACCCTCCCCTCTTTTACTTATGGATGGATGCTAACTGAGTACAGCCAGTGCACTTTTCAAACAAAAAGAAGTAGCTGAATGCCCTTAAAGCAGGAAACAATAAATTCTTATTAACATAACTTTAAAATAGTTGTATCACATAGTGTGTTTAGTTATTCAGACTTCACCATAGACACATAATTCTGGTGTGAATTCAGGTGCAAAGTAGGACATTCCAAGCGCGCATCTGTACTTGTGTGAAACTGTTCCAAATCACTTCTGACTGCCTACACTGATTTGAACCAAAATAAAAGGAAATAACTCTGAAGAAACTCTGTGAATAGTTAGGGAAGTAGGTTAAAACAAGTGTAACCTTAATTCCTCAGTGCTTTTAAAAATTCTTCTTGCAATAATTGTTGACAAAGAGTTTTGTTCCTGATGACCATTCCTTTTTAATGTGGACTCTGATAAATTTAAGGAATGCTAATTAAATCAGTGTTGGGACTACTCTGAAAGTTGAGTTTGAGAAATCAGTTGTATGTACAACTCTTAAGCAGTGATTTTTGCTTTTAACAGTACATCAGTAGTGGGGTTTTGAAGCAGTGGCTGTGAAGTACAGCTCATCATGAATGTATCCTAGCCTCCAAAAGTAACTCATGTATCCAGTCCTGAAGTGTAGTAAACTAATGGAAAGCTTTTTTGCAGAAGTGCACTTAGCCTGGATGTTCTACGTTACATTGAGGCATTTGGGAATTAGCTTGGAAATACTAAGAGGTAATGAAGGTCCTTCTTGGTAATGGTTATATAAAATCTGACATTACGATCTGGAAATGTGGGAAGGATGTAATCAGCTCTGCTATAGATGAAAATGAGGACCTTTGCGTAGGGACATGGGTGGTGTATTTGTAGTAAACATAGCATAAACAGTTGGTCTGTGTTGATTTAATTTCATGGTGTCCTCATAAGGACATAGATTCATGAGCATCATAGAAAAACCTGTATTGAAAAGTCACTTCTGTAAGAAGTATGGAGTGGAATGAAGGAAGTAATCCTTTCTTAAGCTTTGTTTTTTCTGGGTGAGAGGGAGCTGATGATCCATTTATAAAAGGCTGGAAAGCAGGAATCATAGCATGTCAGTAAAGCTGATCGAAAATCACATTGATTGAAGGTTGCCTGGAAGACAACATTTCTTTAGAATTACATTTTATTAAGTGTATTTTTTCATCAAAGGCCTCCTGGTGTATAGTAGAAGCTCTTTGAGCTTCTGGTGTACAATCTTGATGTAATGGTCCCAACACTCAGTCAGCTTAACAGTAAGCTTAACAGTTTTTTTCTGAAATGATGTGCCAGAGAAACTGGGAAAAACTACCAGAGTCAAGTGGTTTGAATTCTAGTAGATGACAAGGTATATTTATCATCTAGTTCTAGGCATCATTGTACTTGGCATTCTACACAAACTTGAAAATTAGTAAACGTTGCATCCTGAGTGCAGTTGAAGATCTTTTGAATCCACTTTCTAAGCAAAAGCAATTTTAGGTGGATTGTTACATCAAAATTAAAGTATTTTCCCTTTTTTTTTTCCCTTTAAAATTTCTTAAATGTTTTGCAAGAGGTTTCAATGCAATCTGTTTTCTCCCGATAAAGCTGGGTAATTTTGTTTTTTACAAAACAGTTCTAGTTTAATTATTTCCTGGCAGTAATGTACATGACTCCATTCTGGCTGGCTGGAAATGAGGCATGGTCCTGCATGGTATAGCGTTCCGCATATGTGAAGCAGATAGCTTTGTTCATGTAGAACTCATGAGTTTGGGATTTAGAAGATATGCTAAATATACATTTATGTGAGGGCCAACTTTAGTAGAAAAGGAACTGGGAAAAACTGCAGAAAAATAGTCTGCATCAGCATACACATGCGTATAAATCCTTTGACACTGATAGAATTATAGAAGAGCAAAGATTGAAGCACAGTAGCTGTGCATAAGGCGGTGTTTTTGCTGAATTATTTCTGTGTTATTGCCAGGCACTAATGTAGCATATAGGAGCTGCAGAGTTTCACGTATGGAATCAAAAAGCAGTGTAGGTTGGAAGGGACCTCTGGAGATTATTTGGCCAAACCTTCTGCTGAAAGCAGAACCCTGGATTAAGTTCTCCGTGTCCTTATCAAGATAAGATAAGACTTGAACACTTCCAGTGAGGGGAAGTCAACCACTTTGCTGGGTGGACTGGTCCACTGTTTAATTGTTCTTGTGGCAAATAATAGGGGTATTTTCTTATGGGAAGGAAAAAAGTCTCTAGTGCAAGTTGGTAGCTCATGACTTCTTGTACTTCTGCTGTGCATCTTTGTGAAGAGTACCGCTTCACAAAGAACCTTTGTGAAGGGTACCTCTGTCTTCTTGAAAACTGCCTGTTAGGCATTGGAAGAATGTGATTAGATCTCACCCACCCTCCCAAGCCTTCTCTTATCTAAGTGTAACAAACTGAGTTTCTTCAACCTATGTTCGTGTGTTGGGTTCTCCAACCCTGTACATGGCTCTCCAACCGGCCCCCTCCAAGTTTTCAGTCTCTGCTTTCCAAGTTGCCAGTGCCACTTTAAAAAAAAAAAAAAAGGCGCTTTTAATGTATGCTTATTCCCTTATGTCTTTCTGCTAATTGCAGTGTGTATTCTTTCTTTGTCTTCAATCTATTTTCTCTTTAATCAGAGAAAATAATTTCTGGGAGTGTTAGGCAACTCTTTTAACTTTCTTACTGCTGAAATTTTTTTGGCAACAGGCTTAAGGTATCTCTCTTTCCATGTGTTAATTCTTTTCTGTGGTAATGTGTTTCTTCCATACTGACATGCATGCATATATACTACATTTATAACCTGAGCAGTTTATCAGTTTTCATGTATAACTGTAGGGTAGAGTCCTTAGTGGTAAATATTTGATGTGTGGTGTCAATTTCTTCCTAATATTTAAATGTATATGAAAAAATATTTGATTATTTACCTATAATGAGTAAATGTTAATTAGGGGGTTACATATAAATCTGTTTTTCAAAAATGTTTCATGATAAGGTACAAACCTTACTGACAGCTTTACAGTTCATTTTTTGGAAAATATTTGGCTATTTAATTCCTCATGTATTTTATTTCAGTGAAACAGGTATCTTAGCCAAGACCTATGCTTACACTTGTGGTGAAAATGGGAAAACATAGGAAAATGGAAAAATGCACTTTATGCAAATTATATAATTATTTGGTTCATTGTTGTATACATACATAAAATAATTCTGCAGCATGACTGATTCTGAATATTAAAAAAGGTTAATCCAAAACACTAGTGATTTCAATTAACATATTGTTTCTGTTCTAGAATACCTCTGCCTCAGTTGCAAACATTTACTTAATACATACAAATACATAAGAAATCATATCTAAAAGCCCTCCTTTAAAAATCTAATATGTATGGTTTTATTTTTAATACAAAATAGTAATTTGATTTTTTATTCTCTGCTAGACAAGTAACCCACTGCAATTTGGTGTATTCCTAAGATTGAAATTGTGAGACATAAAAATAGTTTGCCATTTTAACTTCAAGCTGAAACCCTGGCAAAAATTACCAGTAGTTGCTGAATAGCCTTAGTGTAAGACTTAATGAAAGCTTCTAAAGCTGTAAAGACTTACATAAAGACTGTAAGACTAAGTCCAAAGACTTAACAAATTCTACTGGTTCTTTATTTTGTTCTTTGGCAACATTTTAAGAGTAAAAATGAACTCAAATATTGGTGCATTTTATATTCATATTACTTTGCAAAAGATTCTTGAAATTGTAGGTTTTGTTTTAATATAAAGTGAAGAAATATTTTAGATAAGTTATTCCTCTGAGTTACAGGAACAGATTGTTCTCAGGGTTTTTTTTTTCTCACCTTTCAGATGTGGGGAAAGATTTATGGATTTGTCTGTATAAAATGTTCTAAATGTTTGCTGCTTCAAGAAGCCTCCTGGAACCATATCAGTGAGGTTAAAAAGAACTGCCAGTGTTGCTGGTTGTACATTACTACAGATTATGTCTATTTGCAAAATCAAAATTTATCACAGATCTTTTTATTGCCATCTACTGGTTCTTTTGAGATATTCATTCTGATTTAGTGTTGATTTTTTGGTTGCTTTGAATAATAAAGCTTAATGCCAAAAGTGTGTCAGAATGAAAACAAACACTAAAAAATTCAAAGAACTAAGTAAGTTGTGTCCCATAGCTTTCTGCTAGTATAGAAATGAAAATGCATGTTAACATCTATGCTTAAATAGTCCAATGGATTTTTTAAAGTCTCAGAGCTTAAAACACTATTTTCTCATTTTCCAATTTGTGAGTAATTTTCATTTGTTCCTCTATATTTTCTCTTCTTTATTCAAACCCTTCCATTTTCATGTTCTCAATATGCTATGTTCAAAACGGAAAAATAATCACACAGATGAATGAATTGTGCTCTTCAAACTGTGTACAAACACTGAAATGTGTTAAATATGTGGGCATGTATAGTAATGTGTAGGACAGCAAGAAACCAAGGTATTGTATCAGGTTTTTCAACCCTGATACCTGGAATGTATTGATGTATTTCACTACTGTGTCTGCACCAGCTGGAGCATTTTGACAGTACTGTTCATTCCTTGCTGACACAATTCAGAATGTGATTTTTATCTTTAAAGAAGACAGTGTGCAAAGGATGGCCGAGCTGGGTCAGGTCAGGGGTCTTTATAGGCCAGGATCCTTTCTGTGGCGAGGCCAAGGGGAGAGTAAATTAGTACAGCCAACTATATAGTCACGCTCTTTAAAAATTAATTCCCAGAGTCTGATGATTTGCAGTGCGACCTGTCTCATAACTGAAAATGATCTGGCCAGAGCTGCCAATGAAAGTGTGCAATGCTTTTATACAATGGTGTACCTACTTTTTCAAAAGAATTTGAATTATACTCTAGTAAAATGCTACTTAAGCAACTAATGTTAATACACTCTTGGCATCATAAGCAATTACCATACGTATTGCTTCTACCCCGGATTTTCCGAGCTTTTCTCTGTTCTTTTTTTCAGTTGTCTTTTCTGTCTAAGAAGCATTTTTAATTCTTGAGTTGAATTCTGCCAGTGTAGTTGTGACATTATAGTGAAGGTTAAAAGCACAGGAAGCCTTCTCACTGTGAAAAAACCTTGGAGGTGTCTTAATAGAAACAATGATAGCAAAAGAGAATACTCTCTTCTTGCTGTCAGGTGGGTGGTGGTAGGAACAGAGAGCTACAAAGCTATCAGGTGCTCATCCACTGAAAGACCTGAACTTTCCAGGAGGGTCATGTTGGGTTTCCTTCAGTAGGAAGCAGAAATGGATGTGTCTGAGACTGTGCCATTCCTCATAAATTACAATTATCTGGTAGATACTGCTGTATTCTTACTAGGAAGGTTGGATGGGGGAGATATTTTAGGAAGAGAGCAGATTTCTTAACTATGCTAATAAGTGTCAGCTTCAGAAGTGTCAGCCTGGAAGAACAGCAGGAGAAGACCGAGTAAGAATATTTTTTTTCTGTTTCTTCTGGGATTGTGCAAGGATGCCAGAATGACAAAACTTCAAAAGGGAGGATGAATAGAGAACAGACCTTTGGAGACAATTACAAGACATTTTAAAGAACTCTATAAGAATCAGACTTTTAGATCTCTTTAAAACCCACTTAGCTTAATATTTTCCTCAAAGTTTCCTTTAATGTGTAAATATTTCCAGCTCAAGCCTGAATACACTGAATACACTTCCTTGCTGGCAGTTGGAAGTTGAACGTCCAGACAAAAGCCAAGTTAATACCTATTAATATTAATTGTTTACTTGCCACTTGATTACGATTAGTAATTGTTTAACGACAAGACAGAGTATGAACATTCAAAGCTTTCTTGCTTCACAGCCATTTCAAGACTGGCTTAGCATTTCATGGAGCTGAATTGTTTTGTTTTGTAAATAATGTATTAGTTTATTCTGTTAAATAATTTAAATAATTCTCTGCAAATGCGCTATCTGTAGCTGCCAGCACAAGCTCGAATAATGGCTTTTCCTAGGAGCCTGTGAATAGGTAGAGCTGTCGGGCTCCACAATATATCCATTAATCTCTGATGCAGTTTGCAGCAGTATTACTTTGTATTGTTCTTGCTAGGAGTGTTCCTTTTTAGGGACTGCAATGTTTTTCCTGTCTCCAAAGTTGTTGAAGATTTTCACGGGACACCCTCCCTTTTAGGCCGAGGGTGAAAGAGCAGAGGAGGCTGCTGTCCTGTTAAAGTTCTTTATTCCATAGTCTCATAGTTTTCTGAAGGTAGAGTTCGAAGGGGAATAACATGATAAAGCCAAGCAGGAACAGCAGCAGCAGCAGGCCAAACAGCAAGCAAAAAACCAGTTTCTTCTTCTTCTATTCCTCCCCTAAACTTACAGAAGTATAGATTATATTTGTTAATTGGCCAATAAGATTGACACACGATTCTAGTTTTTCTTTTTCCAACCTATCCTGGTCTAATTCTAATAGTCGTAAATCTTACACAAGCATTACACAAATTTGCGTATATAGTTTTTATCAGCTCTTATTGTTTATGTGAACACTCTATCTAAAAAATGTGAACAGTGTAGTTCCATCTATATTTTGTCTCGAGTAAAGAAATCCTGTGAAAGGGTAACATTGCTGCAGTAAGAACTGTGTTTAAGGTCTCTTTTGCTGCAGCTTTTCAATGTTTAAAGCACTTAGCATATATTTCTACTAAAGTTAAAAATCTATATTTCTATTTCACTTTGGTGTGCCTTCATGTATCTCAGCTTATCCAGAGGTTTTAATTCAACCCCTGTGCTTTGGCTTTCCTCTGGGCCTGAGTCCAGAGGAGCCCTCACTCCAACACAAAGTTTTTTATGATTTCTTTGTCTAACGTGGTGTGTTTTGGTTGGTTTGTTTGGTTTTTAAACTATGTGCAGTGTTGGACAATACATACACTTTGTCATTTGTATGCTCAGGTGATTGAGAGTGAAAAGGAGTGGCTCTGAGCAGGTAGGGTAGAAAATGCAGAGTTTGCAGCTGCAGATGGAAAAGAGATGGAGAATAGGAAATCAGTAAAACTGACTATAAATAGCAGGAGAAAGCCAGTCAAACATGTTGGAGGCTCTCTATTGTTGATTAGATACAAACACCTCTTTACAGAAGGAGTCTTAATGACGTAGTATTGTTGCTCACGTGTTTTCCAGTTAAAAAATTGGAGAAGAATTTACTTTCTTTTATTAAAATTCTTTGCAATAACTTTTAATGTTAAACCTTCTGGATCAACTTTGCTACTTATGCGGTTGACTTTGTTACATGCCTGCTCAGTGTTGTAAACATAATTAGTAGTCATTTATTGGAAACTTGCAGCATGAGTTCTATAGTCTTTTAAATAAAAAGAAGTGAAATTTGTTGCCGTAGTTTTTACCCTCCCAACCTTTTTAAAAAAAAGCTCTGAAGTGTCATGTGCTTTGTAAAATCTGGATTTATGAAATTTTTTTTCTTTTGCTTTGTTTTGTTTTTTAAATGCCACCTGGCACACTTAAATGAAAACTGATTTTGGAACTCAAATTGTGCAGGAAAATGCAGTAATGGTTTGAAAGGCTGTAGTAGAGAGTTTTGGGGGGTTTTTAATAGTCTTTGTGAAAATGTTTTATTAAATGCAGGCTGAAGGTGATCATGAGTCATGAGCTGGAAAATAAATGTCAAAAGAGCTGGGGCTTAATTACTCCATTTGTGCACTGAATTTTTATCTTACACTGGAAGAAAGTGTCAATCCAGATTTTCACTCTTCTGATCAGAAGAAATTAGTGGAATGATATGTAATTTTCAAAGGGATTTTTCATTTATTGTGGCAGTGTGCAAGCTGTGAGGTGTGTCCTGCTTTTTTCATGCTTTGAACAGTCCTTTTGAAGCTACGGGAGATTCCTCATGCTTGCCTATAATCGGCTAAATCTCTACAATGAATAACACAAAGGAGATACAGATAGATGCTGCTGAGAATTCATAAACCATAATATGTTTGATCAAGGTTAGTTTTAGTCAGAGGATTGGTTGTGTGATGAAAAGTGTGTGTGTATGTGCCTGGTATAGGGATTATGGAGAAACCAATGTCAAATATAAGGATAGCTTTTATTAAACTTGCAATATAGTTTGTGATACTGCAGTTAATCTGCGTCTCAGTGTATTTTGTATTTTTTTCAGAAGTTCATAGCCACTGAAAAATCTGAGACAAACTTGTTTTAGAATCCACTGAAATGGAAATAATCAGTTGATTACAGGAAATGTTTAGATTTTTACTCTTATATCTTAGCAAATAAAGTTATTGAATTCAAATACTTTTTTTGTTCTTCTAGCTTCTAAGAGGCTTTGTTTAAGAAAAAAGATGGTATACCAAGAATGGTTTGTAACAGACAAATTATTAATGCATCTTGAATTACAGTATGTTGAAAACACCTGGAGTATCAGTCCACTCTAACGTTGGTTCCATTTGGCAGTCCTGCTTCACTTCCTATGTAATTTTAGGAACTGCAGGAAGAAGCAGGAGAAATATGATGGGTATTAGTGTGACATCTTTTCAGTGGTCTTGATACCAATTTAACAAAATAATTCTGTAGAAAGTGTATGACATTATTTTTAAAAATATAAAATGTATATATAGGCAGGATTTGAGGGTGAACTCCATACATGTGAATGAGGAGTCCACGAAACAGACCACAGACTATTCCTGTCAGTGCTCCTGTTTCTGTTTCACTCCCTGTAATTAGAGTAGGCTATAATGACTTCTAGATTTTGACTGCAGCTGTCCTTTAAGAGTCAAGAGCACAGCTGGTGGTGAGAATGGGATGTAGCCATGTTCCTCCCTAAGGAGACAGCAGGTGGAAAAAGGATACTGGTACTATTATGCTAATAGCTTCACGAACTGGTCTTCCATAAACTTGGAAGGTCCTGTCACGGCCAAATAAAACTGACTCTGGGCATGTCAATAGGAATGAGTGGATCTGCCTCTTTAGGATTTCTAGTCATTTTGGTGCTTATCTTGGCAGCTACATGCAGCACAAAACATAACTGGTAATTTCCTCGGTAGTAGTGAGACTGCAGTTCTTTGCCAGCTGCATGGTCATTGTATTGGTGTGGCTGGAATTGCAAGTTCTGAATTTGCTGAGAATGGGTAGAGCCTTATATCGTTTTGTTGTTCTGTTTTTAGGAGTCTTGCAAGTTGATCAGGCTTTCCAAGCAACCTCAGGTGCTGTGATGCTTACACTAAGACCTCAACTAGCCAGAGAAGTTAACAATAGTACTTAGTGAAGAAGAAATATTAGGAGTGCACTCCTCATATGGGTGCTGTGTTACAGTATTTTAATAGTTTTATTCTGGTATAATTCTTTAAAATGACAAGTTCCGAATGTGCTGAATTTTTAGCCTGTTTTTCATGTCCCCTCCCTTCCTAAGTGTTCCTGAAGGTGGGGTGAATAATAGTGCTGAAAACTTGCTCTTCCTTCCTACCCTCCATGTAGATTAAACTCTGAGATCGGTAGTATCTATAGGTATGCAGTTTAAATACAAAATAATTTCTACAGCAAGGGATCCAAAGCTGTATGTTGTAAAATGTCTTCTGAAGCTGAAGTGTAGGAGTATATACAGCTGTATGATAGACTTCTCGAATTTTAGCTAGGGAAGCTAAATGTAAGAATTGCCTTTCTAACAGAAAGTGAACAAAGAGGAGGAGGGAATCCAGTTTCATTTGCAATGTCACATTGCATTAATAATGGCACCTGCATCTTGCTTTGCTCAGCTTCCCTCTGAAGACATCTGAGCTGCAGAGATCTAGCAAGTGATAGGATATAGTCTTGGAAGCCATAGAAAGAGACAGATGCATCTTTTTATCCCACAGAGTAATTGTGGCTAATAGGTAAAAAGAAAAAGCTGTATTGTGGATTCTTTTAAAAGTTTGAGGGAAGACTTAAAACTTTGTTGACTCTGTTTCAAACAAAAGATGCCTCCTGTCCTGTCATCTTCTTTTAGTGCATGGTCTCAAAACATTGCCTTGGTACAATTATACTGGTGGATTCTGCTGCTACAAAAGTGTCCTTGTGCATGTGTATGCATTGTGTAACACAAAATTGTAGCTTAAATATTTTGGCAAAAAGTCAAGACTTAAAGATGAATTCATGTTAGATTCCCTAGGCCTACTGCCATCTGTAGCTACAAACTGCACGTTTGACATCTGTACCTTTCTAATGTGCTTTATGTTACGGAATTTAGCTACACTTTTGACACTTCAAAACCATTCAGGGCCTGAGAGGGCTACCTAGTGTTTTGGTGTGCAACTCAGAAAAAGCTTGACTTTGACAGGACAGGGCTGAAGTGTGCATCGTTCTCCCTCTGCTCCTGTTTACCCCATTTTTCATCAAGAGAAATCACGGGTGGCTGTTTGAAGGTGGAGGAGCTGCAGAACCATATAACAGCTCTGCCAGTCTGGCTGATTGGGGAATGAAGATTCAAAGTGTTTTGTAGATCCTGCCATAAGTTTAACTTATCTGACTTTTCTCCAGCTGCTCTGAACCAAGATCACATAATCTCGATCAGCCCCATGATGTGTGAGATTGCTGACATGCAGGTTTTGAGCCTTCCCAAGTAACCTATTTATGAGCTTTCTCTTCTTGTGATTCGAGATTTTTTTAACCAAAATCTCTCAAGTACAAGTTAAGCTGTAGCCTGATAGTTGCCAACAGTTACTATTGGAGGGCATTTTCTTCCAGTCATTTGTGTGCTTTCCTATTCAGTTATTTGATTTAGAGTGTTTTGAAAGCGATACAACTATTATCAGTCTTGTCAGAGTAGTTACATTTACTTTTATTGTTGCTTCTGAACCTGCATTTCAAGTTTATGTATTTCTGCACTATAGTTTCATTTGCAAGGAATTTCAGAAATATATGTTGATACTGAGGAATTGGTTTCTAGCTGTCAAACAAATTGCAACAGAATGTGTGATTCATCCTCTGCCACTGTTGTCTGAATTATAACCTTTTAGCGTTAAATCAGGGCATGTGCATGATAGGCAGAAATAACACAAAAAAGGTGTATGTAGGCCAAAAAATTAATTTATTGTTGTGTTGATAGAGTTTTGTTGGCACTTGCACTTCCAAAGAAGTCTTCCATTTGAATTCTACCTGGTAGGCTGCAGGCTTGTCAAGTGAAAAAAGGTAGGGGTCTATTCTGTGAACTGATAGTGCGCCATGATTTTCTAAGCTCGCCTCTACTGAGAATAGAAAGGCGGTCTGAGGTGTTCTTAAGTAGTCAGTATTTTGTGGAAGGTGATTAGTGACCTCTCCCACCAGTCTCCTTCTTTTATCACTGCAATGAGGTTGCAAATACACCATGATACTGTCACTGAGCTCTTGAGTCAATAAAAACATAGTGCAAGCTCTGATCTGGCCGAACAGATAATTCTGTTTCATTAGTACTGCTGAATATGTGGAAATATGTGCCAATACAGAATCACTGTCCCTTTGGACCCCTTTTCATGTAATAACAATTTGCTGTGTTAAAGTAAGGGAAGAAGTGTGGGAGGTTTTTGCCCATGCTTGCTAATATAAAATATAGCTGTTTTATTTTAAAACTAGATAGCATGTTAGTCTTCTGTTATGAAATGTTAGCATAATATTTAGGAATTTTTGACAGTGTTAAGTCTGGCAGTGTGTGAAGCTGAGTTGCTTCAGATAAAGTATCTCATGCATTGGCAATGTTTGTCCGGTTATAATGCAAATCACTGCCACAAACATAGGTCAGTGTTGGTGGTGTTTCTGTTATCAGTTCACTGACTAGTATTTAGAACTAGAGAATAAATACTCTTAAGGAAGGGAAAGGAAATGCAGTAGGTAGGATGAAAAGAACACAAGCATTCACTTACGATTCTGGTAATCAAAGGGCTTAATTAAGTGCTAGTGTGTGATGGAGTTAATTATCTCTGTATTGGCATACTTCTTAAAAAATCATAAAATCTGGAGAGTTCTGTGACATTATGCTAAATTTGTTTTGTACCTTTGACAGTTCTGTTCTGTGTTGATAATTATGTTTTTATCCCTGGATTCAGTAACAAAGCCACCACTCACACTCAAGATAAAGTCGACATCTTCAATGAATAGCTTTCAAAAGAGGTTGTAGATAGACTATTAGTGGCCCACCTTTAGTTGGGAGGTATTATGAGAGTAAGATTTTTATCCTGGAGTGGGGGTGCACAGAAACTCTGAATATGGTGGGTCTCACGGTTCTTTTACCACTAGAGGGCTTATTTGTATAACAGTGAGGAGTGTGCTCGAGAAGGGTGTCTTGAGACAGCTTTCTGATGCTTCATACGGTCCAAGAAAAACAGATGGAAGTGTGACGTTCAGGGGATGGATATCAGACTACAAAGTCAAGAATATAATGAGCTAGCTAGTTCTTCTAAAGTCAGAAAATGAAATAAGAGATTGTATCTCAATCTACAACTAGACACAGAGGCTGATTAGAAGTAAGAATAAATTGGAGAAAATAAATTCAAATATCCTGTCATACTATGTATTTTAAGAGTTTTGCTGTTCATTTCACTTCTGCTTAAAGCACCTCTTTGACAGAACTATGCATTTTTTGGACATCAGTTGCATTATCTTTGTTTCTACTTTTCTTTTGCTTTTCATCACAGCTGAACATTTCTTCATTTTTGCAGTCCACGCTAGCGTGCATATTTCCTTGGGAATCTGCTTAGTACGGAATGTGCCTGATTCACAGTGCCAATGAGAATCCCAGTACAAGTGTCCTCTCTTTCCTTTTCATAAAGCGTGAGTTGTAATGGCAGAATATAACATCTCTTTTGGCACTTTCCAAGAGTCTCTCTTTTGTTTTGAAACATTGTTTGGCAGTTGCTTGGCTTGTCAGCACAGAATCTGTGGAGACAGCTTTCCCAAAAACTGCCACTAGCTTTGGATTTTTGCCTGCATATGCACTTAAAATTAGTTTTCGCAAAACTGGAGTTCTTGGTCTGAGTCTCTTCTTTTGTTTAGAGATCCTGCAAATTCTATTCAATGATTCTTGAAATGTGCAGTTTTCATTCCGAGTTTTGTGTCTGTCATTAGATAGTATGGAATCCCTAATAAAGGCAGTGCAGCTTCATATATTCTCAGTAATATCTAGATAAACTGTGGTTGGTTTTTTGGTTTTTTTGGTTTTAATAAAAAGTACATACAGCTTGGCAACAAAACGGTTGATTAAATGTTGGAGCTCTTGCTGGTGCTGGAAGTAGTTACACAGTGGTGAGTTTAAAGGAAAATTTGACAGGTTATCCCCCTTAAAAAGAAAATGAAGGCAGAATTTTGTATTTTGAAACACATACCTGGAAAGGAGTAGTTGTCTAGTTTTTATTTCTATCTTGTTCACTGATGTTTCTTTTCCAGAAAAAAATCTCTTTGAAAGTCTAATGTTTCGCATCCCTACAAAACTGTGTTTCTGTGCAGATAAAACTTTTCTCATTTGGTGTAGTGCTTTGGTATCACAATGCTGTGACAAAACAAGTGGTGGCATGTATCGCATTTCCGCTCTAGCTTGGCTCATAATAGTTGTAGATAGATTTGTTTTCTTTTTCTTCCTCTTCCTGTTCCCCAACTGTTTTCAAAATCTGTGGACAACAGTGGCTTCTCTCATAAGTATCCCTGACAGCTGTAAGACCCAGATGCCAAGTTCTGGCTCGCAAGCCTTGACCTCCTTTTGGGCTTCTTTCCTGGTCTTTTGGCTGGCTCCTCCGCTTGTTGCTGGGGCAGCTGCGGAATAGTCTCTGGAGCCGATCGATGCAAGGCTGGCTCATTTGGAATGTGCTTCACTGTTGTTGATGCCACTTCTCTTAGACTTAGCTCAGGGAGAATTGTGTTTATGTTTTTAATATATTCCAAGAGCAAGAATTCTTAAAATTCTCATATTACTGTGATTACAAATACAGACTTTTTAAATTTTCTGACTGTAAACAGAAAGTTTGGTTCTGCTTTTCTTAGAAGTAAAAACGGTCTGAGTATTAGTACAAGGCATAAAGAACAGCAATTCTCCATTCCTCCACGTTTTTGTTGGCGCTAGCTTTCTGGATAAAAAGAGTTGACAGTATTTTCATTGTATGAAATATTTCAGTGACTTTGTAAAGAGCAAGTTTGTCTGAGACATGGTAAAGTGTCTTAAAAAGAATGTGCTTATAATTTGAAGGCCAGGATGTATTGAATGTATGTTACCTACTCATGCATTCAGTATCAGTAGCTATGCATGCAGAGTGTCTAATCTGGTTTGGAAGAGGCTCAGTAGATTATTAGAGGGGAGAGGAGAAGCAAATGTGTTAATACAGGATGCAGGGCTGTGTGGTATGTCTAAACCTTGTTTAAGACAACTGGAATTTATGAAAAGGAAACAATTGTTTTTTGTTTTTTTCATCTCAGCAAAAAGTGAAGTTTTAATGCCCAACAAAACTACTGAAATTTAGTATCATTGAAGTCCATCTTAGAGTAAGGAAATACAAGTAAATGACCACTGGTGAGGTGGAGGTGAAGCACTGTCTGTGTCTTTAGAAAAACTGAAAAGCAGGACCAAAATCAGCCCTTCAGTGAGGATTACGTGGTTGCACGTTGGCAGAGGGTGTGCAGGGTTTTAAGAAAAGCTGCTGTAACTAGATAAACATCTGGAGAGGTTATCTCAATGCCTGCGGTTGTATTTCAGAGCAGGAGACAAATACAAATGGAGGTTACAAAAAAAAGAGTTAGTATATTAACTTGCTAGATATCTTCAGAAACATACACTATAATTTGCACAACTAAATTAATTCCATACTGTAGGTAGTTTTTAGTTTTTTACTACTTATAGTGTAAACATTAGTAGCAAAAAAATAGACTAAACTCAATATTGTAAATGTGAATGCCAAGATTTTATTCTAAGCGTAAAATAAATTCAGAGCTGATTTAGTGTTAGTGATTTGTGTCTCTTAATGAGCATACAGTTTTGCAAGACCTTGAGTGTTAAAACTGAACACACTGACCGTTTTCTTTCTATTAGCCAGCTGTAAGTATATATTCCCATATTAAAATCCTGTCCAGACCTACCTCCAGATCTGAGATGTTCCCTTAATAGCCTAAGTCTTCATCCTCTGCCTTCTGGAAATCCTTGAATGTGGTTTCAGGTTTTGAATCTCTGTATTGGTACATATTCGAATCTCGGTTTCAGCTCTGTCTATGAAGAGATGTAGCAGAACACTGCCTTTGTTTTGCCTTTTTACCATTGGATGCTGTGAATGCTGGGCATTCTTTGAAAACCTTGCTTGTGTCTGAGATATGAGGGGTGTTCCTGTGTTTAAAGGGATTTTTTTGTATTTGTGCTTTTTCGTCCCAGTGTTACTGCCTCCTGCTGCCTACCAAAGAACATTGGCAGCCATTTCCAAATGTGTGCTTTCCTAACTTTATATGTACTCTTCTGCCACTCTGTGTGTGTGCTTTTTGGAGGTTTTTTTGGTCAGTGCACATTCAAGCCCCCGGTGAGCTTGAAGCCATCCTGGCTGTGTGCAGATCTGTTTTTACCTGATAATTGGTTTTCCTGCTTGAAGGATTCACACATTGTAGATGAAGGTACTGATTTGCCTGGTCCCTGCATGATGTTTTTATTTCCTGGTGAATTGCCCTGTCACTTGATGAAACTGGTTTATTATATAATACTAGCTGCAAATACCTCAAATCTACTAAAGTGTATCTGAAATTTAAAAAAACTAAACACTTTTTGAGTAGGATAATCCCAAAATTTGGTAATTAATTGCAATACGCTTCCGTGTGTGCATGCAGAAGAGAGTATTCACTGTAAGGGCATCTGGTTTTTATACAAAAATAATCAATTGATACATGATAACGTATTCTTAAAATTGGTTTAAACCAAAATCAAATTTCAGTATTTGCGAGTTAGGAAACAGGAGATGAGGGATTGGGTTGTTTTTACCAGAGCTAAGTAATAGTCCATGTATTGGTGGAAGGAAAACGAGGAGTTGAAATTCCTTATTTATCTAACCTAGATAATGGAACATGTATAAATGTCTTATTTGGGATGTGGTCAGTTTTCTTCACCGAAGACCTGTCATCTTCCATAGAACAGAACCCCTGCCCAGTGTGATCAACATTACTGACTTGTAGCTCTGGCTCACTTGCCCTAGCAATAAGTCTGTAGGCAGATTGCTGTTTTTCTGGATCTCGCTGCGTGTTTCCTCTCATGTTTTTCCACTCCTTTGTCAGAGGCTATATCCCTGCTAATCTGTTGTGAGAGGACTCCTATATCCATATCAGTCAAAAGGAGTCATTGTAAATCATGTATACTTGGGTATCTAATTTGAAATGGATGAGGTTTTGGTGACCTTCAAATTCTGTAAAGGTTGTCTTGGAATAACTAGGTTAAAAATATTGCCATGTATTCTTAGAGAATTGCTATAAGAAAAAGTTGGAGAAGGCTAGAATGCTTAAATGCATTAAAAAATATATAGTTACCATCAAATGAGGCATATCCAGTGCGTGGTCCAGGTAATTTGCATGACCTTAATGACTGGGAGTTGCTGGGCATAAGCAGGATAGTGAATTTGATGTATCTTCTAGATTAATCCTCAGAGCTGAAGTTTGCTGTCACATGGAATTAATTTATTACAATGCCTTTTCATATGTAGTGTTATTTTGTAACTTTGCATCAGATCTTCATATGCGGCACTTTGACAATGTATTTATTAAAGATGCAGTTTGATCATAACTTTGAGTTGAAACTTCCATGTGTTCAATGCAAATACTTGAAATATTGGGTCAAATTAATACACAGTCACTAAAGCATTCTGTAGTTCCACTTTCAGTATCAGGATGATATTGATCAGTCGAAATCTGTTTGTGAAAAGTTCTATGCAGATAGGTCATGCTTGTGGTGAACAAAAGAGGGAAAAAGTTTGTACAGTTCTGTATATGAATGGTTTTTCAAGCTGTTTTTGCCAAACTGATAATCTTTCATTTCCCATTTAAAATTGTGAGCATTATGTTAAAACTCGTAATCTGGTTGCATAGTAATGATATTATTCCAAAGTATCATACTAATGTTAGCTTATTTAAACTGCAAAAAAAAAAAGTAAGACAGATGTATATATTTCCGAGCTGATGGTTAATTAGCCAAGGTTAATAAAAAGGAAAGGTAGTATGTTTACAGCCTGTTAGCAAAGTGAAAACACAGCATTTGGGATTAAAGAGCCACTTTATGGGACAGAACTAATTATGAAAAAGGAATTTAGAATGGGAAAGATAGTTTTATAGTCCATGTGTGAGTTATCTCCGTAAAATATAAACTGGAAAGATTTTTTTTAATTGTATCTTTCATTTTTTTAAATTTTATGAATGTTTACTCAATAGATTTTTTTTTTGTGTTTAAAATTTTGGAAGTGAAGAATGCACATCCATTAATGCACTTGTTCTGAGTGGTGTTTGCCTCCACGGATACAGAACATCTTCTCAACAATAGGGTTGAAAGAAAAAGTTAATGCATTGTCAGTAGAAGCATGTTCTTTTTGAGGGTACTAAAGAGGATAATTTAAAAGAAGTTGTTTGACAAGCTTTTGAAGCTTTTGTCTGTTATTTCATATACTAACTTCTAATGTGTTCTAATATGAAAAAAATGAGTCTTCACTTCTTTTATTTAACGTATTTTCATATATGTTAATTTGTTGTAGCAATTGTTCTTTAACTACTTCTCTTGCACGAGTAACTTTGACTCCTTCCTGGGATACCTTTGGATATTCCTAATTAACTGTATATACTTACAACTGTGGTCCACAGCAGATAGCTAGAATATGTATCAACCAGATGGTAACTTGGGTTTATGTTACACAGTTTGCACATCCAGGAATACAACATAATTATCTTTGCTGACAGTGTTACACTGTACAGGATTGTTCATAATCTTTGGTCAGTAGAGATTAATTTTTTCTTGTAGATAGAGTTACTTCATAGCTCTTTCTCCAAAATAACTTGGAAATGCAAGATATGTAAAAATACATAGTTAAGTGAGAGCAGCTTGTAGGATTAAGTTTGTTACAGTGCTTCTTTTTAAATAGCTTGAATCAATCAAAGTGTTACATGTATCTCCAAAAAGAATATTGAAAATAGAGAGAGATAAAGTTTTACTAGAGAACTGCCCCTGTCACTGTGGAGCCGCTAGGCGTGTGCAAGAACCAGGCTGAATCAGGTGAGGCGGAATTCTGATTTTATTATTTAATTCTAAAACTTATATAGACTTTTGAAAGTTCCTCTGGATTGGGTCAATTCAAAACCTCCCCCTAGGCCGATTGGCCAGGTTGAACTGTCCATCATTCCAGAGACAGTTTCAATAACATCCAAACCTTATCTTTGTTTATAGAACACAGGGAGAAGAAGAGAAAAATTCTCATGGGAAAGAGTCTGCGCTGTCACATGCCACTACCTCAAAATTTGAGATAGCTGTCCCATTTTTATTTTGGATGACCTGTTCAGGTTTTTTTTATTGTTGTTCTTTTGTGGGGGAGTTTTTTTGTTTGGGGTTTTTTTTGTGTGTGTTGGGGATTTTTAGTTTTTTGTTTGTTTTTGTTTAGGATTTTTTTTTTTATTGTGTTTGAGTTTCAGCCTAAAGGAAGTTAAAATGGTACATTAGTTGGTGCATTAATTATACCATTATGCTGCATGAGCTAAAATTCTAGTAGGCCTTCAAAGCAACCTGATCTGTTCTTGTACTAGAAATAAAAATATTGGCTAGGAATGATACTGAAATAACCCTAGTGATATGAATGTACATGTTATCTCATATTGGTGTCACATCTGGATTAGGCAAACTCTAAACATTTATAATATGCTTTCCATTGTTTTGGAAGTTGGGCTTTCTCCCTGCTGATTTACCAAGGTACTCAGAACTCAAAACAGTTTCTGCTTGTTTATCATAGAGCTTTAAATTCTGTGTTAGCATTTTAAAAGTATTTGGGAGCTCGATGGGCTTTAGCAGTTCCTTAGTATTGTTTGGGAGATGGGGATTTTAGTCCAGATCAGCATTCAGTTGTTAAATGTATTTGAATTCTGATAACTTTTGGAGGGTTTTATGGAACACACTAAAAGGAGAAAATAATGGCATGAAACAACAACCTCAAAACTGTTTCAGTCTAGCAGAATTCTGAAGCCAGTTTTCAGAAATATTTTATTTGTAGAGTTTTTGAAAAACTCTAAAAAAAGGCAAATTCTTACACTTTTTTCTTTTGTGCCTCCCTAGATATAATTGATAATTTGCATTCCTGCCCACAGATGTTTCCCCAGTGACAGGATGTTTGGGCTGCGGGAAATAAACTCAATGAAAGTTGACTTAAAATAGCTTTAACAGGTATCTCTTTATGATCGGTGATAACATAGGTGTGATGCCAGAATAGGCAAAATAATGATTTTTCTCGATGGGGAAGAATGAGTCTGTAATGACTTGAAATGAGAGTCATCTGAGAACTTAAACAGTTTTTCACTCAATACTGACAACTTTTTAAATACTGCACACAGAAAAAGACCCGTTTCACTGTTACATAGACACACTAGCTTGCAATACAGTAAAATTAAGCTGCTGATCCTTTGAACCAGTAATGGATTTTAAGTGAAGAAAAATGTTTTAAACTTGAGTTGAAGTAGGTAGTGATCCTGCACTCTTTGTGGTATTATCTCAGCATTTGGGGAAATTGCCTAAGCCCAAATAAATGGTCTGACAAAGACCAGTGTTCTGTTTCATTTTCCATTTGCAGCATGTTTTCTCCTTTTGAGTTAAAGTATGTGGGAAAATGTGTGAAGATGGGTTTAGAATTTGGTACAGGGCAATTAATTTATTTCTTCTGATTATCTGTTACATACTCATCTTGTGGTAAACAATAAGGTTCTTGTGAACTTATAATACTCTGCTTTTATAGTGCAGCTAAGATACTATTTTAAATCCTAACTGTGGGAATAAACTTTGGAAAAAAATATTACATAAGCAGACAGGATGTCATTTGCTCTCCTTTTCCTCTGCTTGACACTGAACCGGCTCTGCAAGTCTCCTGTGTATTCTCAGGAGTACTTTGAGCCAAATGTTTCAATATTTATATCACATGCAAGCAGACAAACAAAACTGGCAAAACAACAGAGATGGGAACCCCAGTGGGGTTAATTTAGCTTCCTCTGCTGTTCAGATTTAATGTATTTATTTATTAAAGCACAGTTTGCTCTTCTTATCTTAACATCAAGAAGATACTTTAAGAACAAAATCATTGTTGTGCAAGTCCATCTATTTTTAAAGGAACCTAATGATGAAACGAGTTACTAGGTTTAATCAGTGCTGTCAAAGTTCTTTTGAAATAGTTGCTAATAGTTGTAATATGTTTTGGGGTTTTTAAGGTGCTGTTAGGATGAATACTACAGTCAGGGATGCACTTTGTCTATGTATAGAGCAAATTTTAGGGTTAAAGAAACATTTTGATGTAAAGAGTTTATTTGGTCAACTTCCTTCTAGCAGTGATGCACAGTGATGAGGCTGCAAGGAATAATTGATGTGTTTTCAATTACATTTTTCAAAATGTTTAATGAATGGAAAGACTAAGCCAAAGATACAGATACAACCTCTGCTATGAGTGGTCCTGAAGAAGCAGTTTGCTTAGAGGTATGCTGTGGGAAGCTGTTGTTATACCCTTGTCTTTTGTTTGGCACCTTCTTCCAGAGACAGGAGGTTGGATGTTTCTATGTTCTGTTCTCAGTAACGCAATAGCATTTATTTTCATAACCTTCTAAAAGCAGCTTCCATATTTTTCTGTTTTGAAACCACTGTCAAATGGGCAGTGTGAGGGAAGAAGGGCTAGTTTGAGGAGACTCAGAAGGTGAGGGCAGAGATACAGCTTCTCCACCACAAGTTTTCTGGATGATCTGCAGTCTGACACTGCTGTCAGCACCAACTTCTTCAGTGTATATTGTCCTAGGCAGGGCCAGGTGGGGTTTTTTCATGGAGAGTTGCGCAGACAGAACTAAAAAGTTGCACCTGTTTCAGTGAGCAGAAACAGTCAAAAGAGGAACAAACTTGGAGGGAAGGACAAGAAGCCAGGGGAATCACCACTGTGCTTCTGGAGGTGCAGCTGCTGTTCCCCAGACAGTTGCATTGAGCAAAAACTGAGCACTATGGGTTTGAGAAAGCCTAAGCACTGGTGCAAAGTGCCTGACGACAAGGGAAGAAGCATAATGTGCACAGTGAGATACATATGAGGACAGAAGAGAATTTAGGCTCTCTGGGGCAAGGCTGGGGTTGCTTGGAGATGGTAGGATCTGAGTAGGATGCTGTGCGGAAATGTTGGGTAGGAAATCTTTCTGAAAAGTTGTAGAATTAGCATTTTTTTACATTTAGCTCTGAATTCCTCAAGATGTGTCACGCTCCTCCAGAGATCTCAAAAAACAATTTCAAGCCGTTTTCTCTCTCTGGTGTCTTCTTCCTGACTTTTGAACTTTGTTGGCATGGCTCTGTTGCTGTTTCTTGTCAATGGCAAACTTGCAGTTGCTGTCCACCCTGTTCATGAAGTCAAAGGGTGTGATTCAAGCATAGGTTGTCACAAAAGCTGCACGAAGTGCTTAGAGCAGTTGCTCAAAATGTGTTCTGTATTGCATCGTTATGTTAATAGGAGTATGCATTGACTGCTTCTTTTGGTATGTTTATGTGCATAAGGGAATGGATGCTAAAAAATTAAAATGGATGCTAAAAAATTAAAAAAGACAATGCCAAATAGTGATTTGAACAGTTACAAATTACTGTTTGGAAAACCTGTGGTGGTCTCTCCCACTTGTCTATCTGAAGGAATGTTCAGTAATAGAAAAAACAATTTATGGTTACATGTGATGACATAATTCTCTTGTACATCTTGAAGTTTTTATTTTAAGAAAGAGGTGACTGGTATAAATGTTTGAAAGCATTAAATTATGCTAAACACTGCCAGATGTCTATCTAACAGTATGTATTTCTTCTGTAGTTTGACAATGATCTTAGGGAAGGAGAAACTTCCAAAAATACTAGATAGTGATTAAGAAAACCTGACCTAAACAGAGTGGACAGATGCTTACTGTGGCCATGTTTGGTAGCTTATGCGTGAAAGAACACAAAAGGAGATGATAAATATTACAGTGGAGTTACTCCTCTTCAGGTATTACTCTGTAATAAATGATGTTCTTGTGATTTTCTCTTGCTACTTGTAGCAGCATAAACATATGAGTTAATGAGGAGTCTTGGTTTGATTTTGAAAGGAAAAATCCACATGTAAATAGTGTTAGAAACAATGAACTGCCTTTTAGAATGCTTGATCGTTTCTCCTGTACCTGATCCTGCAGTCTCTGTAGTGCGTAGTGCAGAGTAAGGTTAGAAAATACACATGGCTTTCTTGGACATGCAGTGGAGAGAGGTGTGTTGCTGAGCTTTTGCTAGGGCTGAAGAGAGTGCTATAAAATATTCTTTAGCCAGAAAAATGATGACCTTCTGCAAAGCCTGGAAAATCAACTGATACTGCTAAAACTTGCACTCATATAAATACATTGACATTAATTCCAAAAAGAAATCTTTGACCTCTTATTCAGTTGCCTAAACTATATTTTATTTTAGAGTAGGTAAAAATGTTATGTAGAAATTTATGGTGCTTTCATAAATAAACTGAAAAGTTCTTACTGAAAAATTGCTGCCTTCCTTGCAGACAGCCTGAAATTAATTTCATGCTTGTCTATTCTTACCGAAACTCTATTTACAATAATTACTCCCTCTATTGTTGTTTCATGATTTTTGTTGAAGTTCTGTTCTTCCTTTCATGATGGAGTTGGACTTCAAACCCTGCTTTACTTCCCTTCCTCCCTAGTTGTCCAAGTGACAGCTGCCTTTGTTTTTGTGGCTGTTTGTCTATACAGTGCTTATATGTCTTAGCTCTCAGACCTTATCTGAATTTATTTGAAGAGACAAAACTCTCTCCTGCAGATTAAATGATGTTTTCCCAGGCTGTTGGGATAAATGCTTCATGCCTTTCTCTTCCTTCTGAGTGTCCAGAAAGGCCAAAGTCCCTTGCCTTCATTAAATCCATAGAGACAGATTTTATACACTGCTTTCTTAGCATTAGATTCTTCTGGTTACACTTGCTCTGCTGTGCATAGGAGCGTTGCAGTGAGGGACCTGGTAGTTACCAGGGCTCTGATAATTTAATAGCCATGCTGGCTGTTGCCATGTCTTGTCTAAAATTCCCATAGTATTGCCAGAGACGTGGCTGAGTGTCTAGTGGAAAATAAAGTAGAAGGAGATTTTGGAGTGGTAGCTTCTGCTGCCCATGGTGAATAGCAAAAAGAAACAAGGCCTTACAGTGTGGCATCACCTACTGCTTTAGAGTGCATTAATTACTTTTTTGGGCAAATATACTACTTTTGTACAGACTTTCCACATGATATATTTACAAGTGTGACATAATTCGGACTGCTCGTATGTACTTCTTAAAAGCTCAACTTTGTATATGCATGACTTTTCAGGTGATTTTTGCTCCAGAACTTTATTGTGTGATTTTTTTGCTTCAGAACTGTACTGCCTTCTTCCTTTGGAAGATAAACATTAAGATCTGAATGATGCATTCATGGCATCTGCTGCTCAATTAAACATGGACAGGATGTCAGGCAAGACTCTTACATGATATTTGGAGGAAGAGAGAACAAAATGGATTGTTTGGAGTCTGTTTTGTGAACAATGGAGGGGCCAGTCTCTTGAAATCACTCACTCTACAGGTTACCTGTCAAACAGTAGTAGTTTTCAGAAATAAAAACCTGCAAATTTGTTAGTTCAGTGTTTCTTTCCTTTGTAAGTAGAACAATAATGTTTTAATTTCCTTGTCTGCTTAGTGTTCTGTGTTCCTACATGCTGTGTTTGGGGTTTTGTTTTGAAAAAGTAACTAGCCAGAGAGGAAGTTGAATGATATTAAAAATATTTGATTATTTTAAGTTGTGGAAGTGTTTATATGCTTCTTACATAAAACAGCCTGCCCTGTCAGCCTGGAACTTTTCTGTCTTTATTATGTATTTGGTTGATTTCAACTACTAGAAAACTGCTGAACTGACAGATGAGAATTGTTTAGTTTAACTTTTTTACCAAAACAGCCGTAAAACTTGAGTCTCAGTAATGACAAATGCAGTTTAAACCTCATTTTGTATGTTGGAATGATGCTTTGGTGGACTTCACCTGAATTTTGTCTTTGCAGATGATGATAACTGTTTTGCTTTAACTGCCTATGCATTAATTCAAGAAAAAAATTATTGCAAAATGTATATCTATAGCTTGAGGTCAAATGATTTAATGTTCTTATATAAATATGCTCCAGTACTTACTAAAATATAATTAGGCATAAGAGCTAACTTATGCCTTATTAACAGCTACATGATTATTTTACAGTTAAATATGATTGCTTCATCCTATTTAAGAATATTATCTTCCCTCTGTTTTTAAAACTATCATCTCTCCTGGCTAATGGTAGAAGGAGGACAATTTAAATTTCTCATGATACTGTAAGGCTGCTTGAGAGCTTAATAAAAATTTAGTTGATTTTAATAAAAAGTCAATAGACTCACTTGCATTTACCCACTTTAATGTTACTCCTTTACCAAATGGATAATTTATAGATGGGTCTTACTTTGGTAGGAAAAAGTCTCTAATGGATGTGACAAGAGCTTCATGGATTTTTGAGTAGATCATGCTCTGATTTCAAAAGTAGACCAGCCTTGAGCCTGTCAGTCTTTGCAAAGATCCAAGTATCTCTGTCCCATGTACACACAAATACAGTTTTAAAACTTGAATGATTACCCTTAGCAGTTGAAAAATGAACTTTTAAATAGCTTTTTCCATTCTAAATTTATCAGATTCTTGGGATTAAAATGAGTGCAGTGAGTGAACATGCACGGATATCCCTATTCATGTGTGGTGCTGGAAGGCTATAGGGCTTGTGCCTGAGAGATGGTAATCATTGTATCACCCAGCAATACAGTAAGAATTACATATATGCAGAATTTCTGCATGGTGCTGCTTATAGTGAGTTCATACCTATTTCAATCTAAAAAAATGTTTGTGCTATAGTTAAACAGGATGTTTAAAGATAGATAATAGCTAAGAAGTTTGGAAAAGGAAAATATGTAAATCAAGGTTATATACGAAATCATCTACGTCAGGCATCTGTTTGTGTTACTATTTATTGTTACCTGTGAATTTAAGGAAGTTATCCATAAGAACGTTCAACTACGGTTTTGTGGTAAGTTTTAAAGAAGGAATAGGGAGCGATGACAAATGGATTACCCTACATGAAAACAGGGTTCTTCAACAGAAAAAAAGGGCTTAGTTTGATTCCACGTATGCAAATTAGACTGTTGAGATGTACGCATTTTAATTTCTGTGCAACTCTGCAGTGTTAAGTGGCATTTGAAGTATAGTTGAATAGCTAAATTAAATTCCCTTGCATGTATTATCCTACACTTTGGTGGCTAGTAGAATGTAATAGGTTATGTTGGTTGTAGGGGATGCCGAAAGGCAACAATTCCCTTTTTTTTTTTTTGGGTAAGACTTGCTTAAGTTAGCTCTTAAGAAACCCATACATAAGTTCATGGCTGAAAAGAGAGGCTAAATGGTTACTGGAAAGCCCAGGTCCAGACCAAGATCTTTACGTGGGCCACAGATGCACTACAGCATAGATGGTAGTTGAATTAGCCAAGAGAAAACAATTAATAAAAAGTTCTTGTTTATCTAAACAAGAGTGATTCCACATCCACATTTGCAGATAGGTGGTTTCTTGGAAGGAAATAGAACAGAAAATACTAGAGGGTCTTATGTTCTATGACTTCAGTGCATCTTTATGATCCATATAGTCCTGTGTAAACTGTTTGGGATCTGCAACAAGTAATTTATGCATGCATTAGAATAATTTCCTGCATTTCTAATAGTTATATTTTATGAAATGGTAATAATACAACCTGAAGTCGTTCAAGGGTAGAATTAATGGATAAACGGAAAATACTTGCCAGAAAAAAATGAACAGATCATCTACAACTTTTTATGGCTGTATAAGAAAATGAAGACTGAGTTCTAATCCATATGGAAGGAGAATGCTGCTAGTCTATTTAAATAGTGCTTAATGATTACATGGGCCAGCTTCTGGAATTGTGCAATAAAAGTATCTCCAAAGGATTGAACAGTTCCAGATGTTAAATCATCTTGTGTGTGTCTCCTTTTACAATGTTATTTCTATGACTGATTTATTCCATAAAACTGTTCTTGAGTTCTGAGCGAAGTATGGATGAGGACTAGCACAGAATGCCATGAACCTGAAAATGCAGCAGTCCATGGTGCCCAGGGTGAGACACTTTCCTCTGTGGCTCAGTTCTCTCACTGGGCAATTATCTTTACTTCCCTCATAGGGATCCTGTAACACTTCATGTATCAAATACTTTTATGCTGTTTGAATTATTCTTCTTCCACTAAACGAAGAAGAATGGAAGAGAAAGGCTTAAACTGTTCTTGTGTTAATTATTTACTCCCACGAAGGTTTTCGCTAGTTACTTTCTTGTTTTCAAAGTAGATATAGCAATCCTTTTAGAGTTGTGTAATGCCTTTTTTAATATAGACCAGAATGAATTATTGAAAGTTATCCCCCACTTCTGAAAGGAAAAGATACCTCAATTTCTCATAGGCATTTTAGGAGGCTTCTTGATGGCTTTATGCAAATTCCAAGTCTTTCATTAAAAATTTCTGTCTACAAAATAAGCTGTTCATGGAAGCAGCAGATTACCATTTTCATTCACATATGCTTTATTTCCTGGTTTTGACTGCTGTCAGAATCTTCCCTTCATCTATGAAAACAGAGTCAGATTATTCGAGTTAAAAGTAAAATATCTTCACAAATTGTAGCTGCTTGGAATACCACCTGAATTCTTGTAGATAATTCCTTTTCACTTTTGTTTTTTTCCATTCTGATTGCATATTGAAACACATTTTTGTGTGTCTCATGGGTTGCTCTCATTCCAAAGTAGGGAACTAGTTAAATTTCCATTGTATTGCTTCTCAGGTCTCCTAGGCAGCTAGCTTCATCTGCTTTCCAGTTAATCCTAGAATGTCAATATAAAATATGTCATAATTTAGGAACTGAGAAAAGAAAGGATGTTGTGTTAATCTCATGCCTTTTAGAGCATCACAGGTGCACATCCGCATTAAAGGTGTTGATCCACTCGTATTTTCCTCTTCCTTGAAAAGATCCTTTATTGCATATTTTACTAGCTGAAGTTCAGAAGACTATTGAGAAGTATTGAATCCCTTGGCTTGTTAAAATTACTTCAGGGTACAACTAAATATTTATTATAGAGCAGCCTATTAGCAACGTAAATCTGTGTGATAAAATAATTCGTTTCTTGTGTTAACCACCTTAAATCCCATATAAGCAATCCTTCATATGTTTATTTTTTTTTAAATGTATATTAATGTTATATGAACTGGTAGAATTTTAACTTAGGCCATTTTCTGAGCCCCTCCAAGGTAACTGCATTTTACAAGGGCTATATGATATCTTGTGCAGATTGACATAATCTTGAATGGTTTGATCAATTTGTCTTCCTTTGTTGCTTTGTCTTTGTATTGAGCCCTTGAAGCAAAGGTGGGCTACCTGTACTCAAGTTCACAGTTCATTATAGGAAGTGTTTTATCTTCTGTGTGAGTGCTCTCTGCAGATTTGATGTCCTTTCTTTAAAGTTCTTCTTTTCAAATACATTGAAAAGCTTGGTTCCTTTTAGAAGGTGATAAGCAGAAGCGAAAATGGACAACAAAAAAATCCCACCACTTCCATTACTCAGGAGCTGCCTATTTCAAAATAAATCTGTTTGGCCCTACAGCATTCTAGAGATTGACTGAAAATGCTCTTCTTGTGAAGAACTGACTTGTCACAAATGGATGCAGCACAGGGTCAGCTGTTTTGCTTCTCTAAACAGCAAACAAAATTCTGCATCATCAGACTTCTTTTGTGATAACAAGATTTCTAGGTCCTCTATCTTTCTGGAAAATAGATATAAAACAGAACTGAAATGTTAAACTTATTTTGGAGCAATTTACAAGGAGAGCCTTTGAATTCTTGGCCTGATTGTTCATTCTACTCTTATCCCAGTGGTTCATTTCTGCTGCCATAATTTTCAATCTGTTCTCCCTGCTCATGTCAGAGAAAAGACAATTTATTTCAGTGTTAATTAGGTGATTTATGTCTTTTGAAACATAAGCAGTTTGATTTCTAAGAGTTTGTTATGTTACTGTTCTTATGTCTTGCCTTTTTTTATGTTCTTCACTTTGAAGTAAAGAGAACATAGACTTTATACATTTGGTAATTCTTTAGTTAGTACCAATGTGCTGATCTGTTGAGGCACTTTCAGCTCATCAAATGAAGGAATGTTCCTTTGCTATTACAGTAAAACTACAAAGATTGCCAAATGACATTTGCACTTGTGAAAGTACTACACATAAGTTTTGAAAATGGGTATTTTGCATAGAACACTATGCACAGAAAAAATTATTGTGCAGGTAGTAGTACTTCATTTGTATTGAATATTTCTAAACATGCCAAGTTTTAAAGCCAGAAAACCCCTCAAGTTTTCTTAACACTGACATGAATTCCATTATGTTTTCAGTTCTTGTCTCTTAAAAGTTTGAGCTGGTAGTATATTTTCTTTAAAAAAACCCAAAAAAGCCCAAAAACAATTGATGAATATTATGCTTTCATGTACATAAGTTGCAAAAACAGTGACCCTTAGTACCTTCTTTCAAGCATAAATCATGCCATTTAAGAAAAGAAAAATCACCTATTTTACATTTGATCATCTTCAGTTTCTTGTCATTCATTATTATTCTTTGCCTCCTTAAATTTAGGACCCTTTTATTCCCTTTGATGTCTCAGTTGTATACTTTAATCAGATTACCCTTTAATTTTCTTCTTGGTAAATAAAGGTTTCTTTACTCTGTCACTGTGATTCTTCAGTCAAAAAAACCCCAGTATGTTGGGTTTTTTTCTGTGAGCATTTCCCATTTTTACAGCATTGCTCTTGAAGTGGGGAATGGTACATTTCCTTTGCCTTTGCAGTACTAGTCTCATTGGTGTCAGAGGGAAAGTAATTTTGCTTTCTGTCTTCTCCAGATTCCTTTGTTTACCAGGTTAGGTACAATACTTCCATGGTGTCCAAGGAATAACATCCAAATCATTATTAGTCAGTATCCAGATCTCTTATTTTGAGTTACCGGTTCTGAAGACAGTGATTCCCCCATTCTGTCACCTGACCTTTGTGACCATTTGTAGGTACAGCATTTCACTTGGTTGTTCTGGAAAGCTTGTCTTAGTTGTATGCGGTCAGTGAAGAGATGTGGTACCTCTGCATCAGCACCTTGGTTTCTTCAGAATTTATTGTTGTTTGAGCACCACAGGGTTTTTTTTGAAATTATTTTATTTTTCTTCAAAATCATCAAGAGCTGAATATTCCGATGAACAAGTAGAGTGTTTTGGGATGGTTCATGTGCTGCTGCAGAAGAGGTACAACCATACCAAGATGGTATCCTTGAGCTCTACCGTATGTCTAATTTTTAAGCCTTTTTAATTTATATGATGCTGTTTAATCAAAACTTTCTGTAAAGTCAAGTCACCTGTTTTCAGATGCCGTAGGTATTCTACATCAAAATTGTTTCTTTTTATCAACCAAATTTATAATGTTCTCAAGAAACAATTTTATGCTAATGCAAGTTGATTGGCATTAATTGTTGGTTGTTAGCGGTGACAAGAACTTTTGACTGAGGCATAAACCAGGTGGTGACGGTGTAAACCTTCTGTGTTGTGCTCTGTGTCTGTACATCAAATTCTTCTTGGGATACTTTTATTTGTATACACATTCTTTCTGATCCTCCCTAGTCAGCACAGTGTGTCGTAAAAACAATCGCGCTACTCAGGAATGAAGGAAACTTAGTTGTGGTTATAAATACATGAAAAACAAAAGGTTTCTGTTGCAGAAAGAAGACCTGGCCTAATAATAGAGAGCACCATAATAGAAACAATTTTCTTATTGTTCCTTTTGGCATTCACGAGCTTGCAGACAAGGGGGCTCTGAGTTTGGGTGGGATTCTTTATTATCTGTAGGTACTTCTTATTGCGATGGCCGTACCAGGTTTACTATGTATAATGTACCTGTGCTTTCCAGTGGATGTAGGACTCTTAAAAACTCCTGATGTCATTATTGAATGCAGTGTATTGTTGACAAGTCCTTGATTTCACTTCAAATGGTTCAGCCTCCTCTAATATGCCGTCGTATAAACTATAGCATTTTTAGTTTTGTAATTTTGTGCTTTTTATTAACTTGGAAAGATGCTAAAAAGATGACTACACTGGTATTGAAGTGGATTATTAGAAAGTCCATAGAAATATAACAAAAACTGAAATGACTGGAAATGGTAAGCTTAAATTTATCCATCATTGAGATCCTTTTATTTTCTTAAGAGCAATAGAAACAATTGTATTGGGATGTATGGCAGGGAGAACTTACCCTGAAGCCCCAGAAAGGAATCAAAAGGACCAAACCACTCTAGTTTTATCACTGTCCAACTACCAGAATGGTGCATTGATGCTGTGAACATAGTTTTGATACTCTCTTTCTATTTCCGTGGCATGCTATTTTTTTTGCAGTTTAGTTCAATGTCAACACAATAGAAGAATATGTTCTTTATGGACATGAAGCCATGTCCTTTGGGTATGAATTAAATAAGTGACTTGGTAATACACAGGTTTAATTGGAGATTGGCTTTGAATTGTATTTAAAAGAAGGAAATAAAGGATTTTTTTTCTCTCTCTCTTACACAGCTTAAACCCTTTTCCTTTGTTGCATGACAGGGTAGCGGGTATATGTGTCAGCATAACCAAACTCCAAATGCCTGTTACATTTCAGCATTATTCAGAAACTCTTATATAGTATTTTAGAACTAATGTGCAACTTCTCAAGAAAGTTACTCTTTATATATTGTATGGTAGTTATGTTTTCTCTTTCACTACATTTTTTCTCTAGGGTTTCTTGTTAAAAAGATAACAAATATGACATTGTCAATAGTTCAATTTATTCTGTGCACACAAAGCAGGACTGTCTGGAGGTGACTATTCAGCATCCCAGTAGGCTCAGAAATGTTGGACTAGTCTCTTTTATGACAGTGAGATCAATGCTGCTGCTGAAGCTGTCAAGTGTGTTTAGGCTGTAATGATGTCTGCACCATTATTTACCAGTAGAGTTCCAGAAGCACATTGTATTTGGTAAGACCGTACATTTGGTGGGTTGCTGGATTTAGGGAAATGGAGAAGCACTTATTAAATGAAATGTCTAGACTCTTGTCTTCAGGAATCAGTTGTCTCTCACCTATTTGTATATTCATAACACATATCTCTAGCATCATCATTTTTCTCAGCTGTCACTTCACAGCAACAAAGCAGCAGCAGCGGTGCCTGAGACGTGGCATTTATAACTACTGGAGCAGCAAAACAAAACAGGCAGTCATTCCCAATTGTACCGGGCTTCTTTTGTCTTTATGAAGGTAGAGAGGGATATTCAGTGTCTTAAATGTTTTTCGAAGATTAAAGTATGTAGATGTTTGTGTTCTCCTTCAGCTATGATTTTGAACACACCTCCATTGCTTTGTTGTTTTCAAACCTGCGGCGCTGCGTTAACTTTTGAATACAAAGGCTGTCCATGTTGTTTGGTTATGCAACTGCTTTCATGACCTGTATGGCTGCTAGTCAGACTTGATTGACAATATTTCCTCTTAGACATGCTAGACAGGGATGCACAGGAGGCACTCTTAAAATTTAAAGTACTTTCTGATGCCAGCCTAAAGCACTTTAAAAAGAAAAAAAAAGTCCCCATAGCATTAATACTGTTCATGGCGGGGGGGAAGTAAAACTGAAACAGTATTTCAAAATGTGAACTTCTGAAATAGTTTCAGGTGACTGACACCTGTATGCCCAAATAAATTCCAAAATAACTCATTAGATTATATCCCATATATGCATTTGTGTAGTGGTTTGTTCCCCCCTCTTTAATGTTCTAAGACTTATGTCATGAAGCATCTGTAACTCTTAGTATATAACACTTCATCTCATAATTAATAAAGACTATTCTCTGTTAATAGCATATCAAGGATTTGTTTTCAGAAAGTCCTAGTATGTGTATTTACCTCTCCACCACAACAAAATGAAGTAAAAGGAGACTGTAGATGCTCATTATTGTGAGGAGTATTTTGGTTTTCTGGGAAGCACATGATAATGATTGTAATGTAATTCTCTAGTGGAATAAAAGCTCCTTTTCCTGCGTCTTCTCTGAACAAAGCCCAGCCCCTGTTTTCACCCAATGCTATTCCAGGAGATTGTGTTGTTAGTTTTTGAACTGGTTTAAAAAAATAATGTCTTCTATAAAGAGAGTGTAATACTTTTATGGCCCAAATAATTCATTTGTATGGTTTCACTTCCATGAAAATCTATGAATTTGAGCTTGATTTCATGGAAGATAAAGGTTTTGATTCTGCTCCCAAAAAATATCAGTGGACTGCTACATACATGCAGATGTTACTAATTTCAAGGATCAGGTGTGACACAAAGCCTTCGGGTGTAGTTTGGGACTGCATGTCAAACACAATCCAATGGAAGGATGAGTATGTGTGTGTTAACATAGGGTATTTTTATAGTTAGGAAAGATGTCTTGGAAAGACTATTTCTTTGGGTTTTTTCCCCCTTCTTTCGTATTTGAAATACAGAACTTCTTAGTTAATGAAGTGTAAAGTGGATGTGTCCTGCAGGGCAGTCTTTTACCTGAGAGGGCTGATGAGCAGGTGGTGGTGTTTGGACTATGAATTAAACATTTCCCATCTAGTGCACACTTAACCAGAACACCTGATCTCCTGAGTGCTGGCCTTGAGTCCCTGGTCAGCTGACTTCAGATTCATCAGTACTTCTCTTCTTTAAAGATTTTTAAAAACCCAAAATATAAGATCTAAGTGTTGTTAAATTAAAAAAAAAAAAAAATTAAAAATCCTCATTACCCCCAATGATGGGATATTAATTTTTGTTTGGCTTTGCTAACCTGCGATCTTTGTGATACAGAACAAATAAATGCTGATAATACATTTCATGTCTAGTAGAGATTTTATCCTCAGTTTCTGCTGAAGTGAAATACTGGCAGTTTAAATAGCCCAAGAGAAGCAGTGATTTATTTGTGAGCTACCAGGCAGGGGAAGACAGTGATTTCTTGAGAGGAACGGGAGGCAAAGTTGGTAAGGCATATTACCTGACACAAGGAAGGAAAAAGTGCTACCATTGCTTCAGAAGAGGCCTTGTCCTAGGCTTTAATTAATCCTGTAACAGAAGCAGAAGCAAAGAGACAGGAAATAAATTACAAAAAATAGCATGCAAAATAATTAGGCACTTGGTTTTTACATCTGTCCATGTAGATCTGCCATACTAGGCAACCTTTGGAGTCCAGGATTCCCATCTTTCTTGTTGATTATCCATTTCTTGGAAAGTGTCACTCGTGTGAATTCGCTCACTGCCCCAGTTCCTTGAACAGAAAGGTGCAGATAATGGTTGCAAACCAGCTGAATCTGTAATGTGTACCTGTGGATGGGAGGTACCTCGTTGGTTCTTTGTGAGCTTGTGCTGTAATGACTTCTCACTAACTCCTGAAAAGGTTTAAAGGTGAAGCTCTGGTGTTCGCTTGATTCAGACGAGCCCATTCATTTTGTCCTAAATGATCAAAAGCTACTTTGTTTTCCATAGGATGTTACCTTGGATTGAGTTGCTTGAGCACAGAGGGGGTTTTATTTGTTTTTATTTCCTCCAGTGAACACAAGGTCAAAGGGATTGAAGTAGCTTCCAGCTATGTTATGTAGTTCTAAATTGTGTGATATTCTTTAGATGAGTTTGCTTTTGTGGCTGCTTTTCTGGTGATAAATCAGATCATAAACACCTGCAATTTTTTAAGTAAGTAGGAAGAAAAATGCCTCTGTTCTCAGGTCCTCTAGAGAAGGATGAAAAGTCTTTCTGAATTCTCTACAGATAGGCAGAATTTAAATAGGGAAAGTCCTTTAACCAAAAAGCATTCATTTCACTGGAGGAATAACTCAACATTAAAATGAGCAATAGACAAAATTATTCATTCTGTAATACACAGTCAAATAACCTGAATAACTCTTCCACCCCCCTGGCATCTTTCTTTTTTTTTTTTTGTTTAAGGAAGGGAAAAAAGGTTTAGACTTCATAAGTGCTCTGGTAACCATGTTACAGTGACTTGTATAGCAGGTTTAAGAAGTTTTCTTCACTGTCCTAAGGTGTTTTTTTAATTAAGAATTGTCACTACTGGGGGAACATGTTTAGCTTTATCATTAACGGGGATGTACCACATAACAAAATCTTCTAGCTTCTTGTTTACCATTAAACACGAAATCTCAATAATTTGGATATAATTAAGTCTTATAGCTGTACCCAAATGTCAAGTTAATGCTTCAAAAATTTTGTGAGTGAGAGCTTAAAAGAGTTTCTCAAAGAAATAAAATGCTAGAGCCTAGTTCTGTATACTGGGCGTGGTTTTTGGGGGTGTTTTTTGCTATACTGCTGCAGTAGGAGAGAGTTGGTTTCTGTCTAATTTTACAGTAACTTCAATCTGGGAAAACTGTCAAATTTTTTTTCTTTTTAATGATGATAATGTGATTTATGCATTACTACTAAAACCCGATCAGTTTTGTTACAGACACATACTTCATCTGCTCATCAACATTGTCTTAGAAGTTTAATAAGTAAGGGACCTTTTAGAGCAAACAGTTCAGTACTGAAATCTTGTGAGCATCATTAAATTTAAAAGTAAAACGTTTTGTCTTGGGTTTTTTAAGCTTAATGAAACCACAATATTAAAATACTTCATAAGCAGCTCAGTGAATGAGACAGAATGTTGCACATTACTATAATTCTGGTAAACCAGAAGGAGTGTTAAATCTGCACAGTTTCAGTCTGCATTTGTTTATACCCAGGTAATTTATTTACTTTTTTGTAGCCCTGAATAGTGTTCAAAATTAGGTAAGTGTGGTGGATAAAAACGAAATGATTTTTCAAGATAGAGTTTATATGTTAGAAACTTGGTATGTAACCAGTTGTGAGTTTAGACTGGAAAAAAGCTTTTGTTTACAATATGGGAACATTCTGGCTTGGTTCTACAGGAAGGCTGATGTTAGTCATTTGTTTTGCATCATCTTTTTTTTTCTGTCACAATAATCACAGTTATCTTTTCAGAATTAGGTGTCATACTGAATGAAGAGGAGAGCCTAGAATTACTGATTGGTGTTTATTGTAGAGATTAGGAGAGACAGAAAGGTGTTTACTCATGAGAAGAGTGTGATGGTTCACTGAGCTCCTTCTATCTCATAGGAATTCTGTCACACTTGGATAAAGCCGTGGTTTGATTCATGTATAGTCACTGTAAACAGCATTACAGCTCTATGTTTTATCATCACCTGATGGTGCGCGCATGTTCCTCTGAGAGACAAACTGAATATGCAGCCACAGGAAAGAGCAAGATTTTAAAGTACTTTGTACTTTTTCAGAAGCGATGCCTTCTGGATAGTGCTATCCTTGAAGCTTGCACTGGAGTCTTGGTAGAGTTGTTTGTGTGTATCTGTGACATGGGTAAGGTTACATCTGGTTTTCTTATGGTAGGGCAGGAAGATCTTAAATAATGGATCTGTTGGGGACAGTGCACAGGTGAGAAAATGAGAGGTTTACTTCACTAAGCTTTACTTTTTTTTTTCTGTGCCTGTAATTAAAAATAAAATATTTTCATTAGCTCATTTTTTTCCCTTCATACCAAAAATGCATATTGCAGTCTTAAAGTAACTTTACTAGAATTTATTCCTTCATTCATTTGTTAAAAGAAAAACTGTAAAACTTTATTTTCTCTGATAATTTAGTGCAGAATTGCAATTTTTTTTCCTTGAACTCTTCTGATCGATGAAATATTTAGATTTTTTTACTCTTATTTGCAAATTTTCTTCATCCATGAATCTTACATTGTAAATGATAAATAACTGTCATATCATACAAACTAGCTTAAGAGCTCTTGTTATGGAAGCCAAGTATGTGTAGTATTTCCAAATCTTGTGGAAATGGATAAGCAGGCCTGAGCCCAGTCTATTTCTCCTTTGTCTGTAAGATGCTTCTTTCCCTCTTTCATCATAGTATCTGTCTACCAGAGCACCTGCCTGGAAATACTCAAAAGGAATTTCCACTCTGTATTGCACTTGAATGTAGGCAACATTTTTACCTGTTATCTTCATTCTGTTCTCCTGTATTTCTTTTCGTATTTTTAGATATTTTTGTTTGAGCTCAAATATGACACTTTCTTGCAGAAAGGGTCTTACTGTTGCTTTCTATGCTATCATTCATGACCTCAGTCATCATTATCAGAAACTGAGCTGTGATGGGAGAGAAGTTTGGCCTAAACACCCCGTCAAAATACTTGCATAAGAAAATAATTAAATGAGAAAATAAGATACACCCATTTAAAGCTATTTTACTCTTTGTATAATGAGCTCACTGTTTTTAATTTTGCTATGAAAATGAATTTATTTCTAAATTGTCATTGTTCCATTCTGCAAACAATAAGATGGCAATGTAGGCAGAAGGAGTTTCATTTTCCAGCTGAATCTGTGTTCAGAGTTTTATTTGTATAAAGTCTCCTAGAACAAAATGAACTTTTTTTTTTTTTGTGAGATCTGTGGTGTTAGGTAAGACAAAGAGGATGAAAGGAATAATTTAATATTTCAGAAGTTATTGGTAAAACCTCATGAGAAATCCTGGCCTCATTTACAAGAGTGCAGTAGTATTGGCTTATTGACCTGAAGCACTTGAAATAACTGTCTTAAGCATCTCATGCAGAGGCTGGATTCTCCAGCTGAACTATCTGGGCACTGCAGTAATAATGTTATAGCTAATAATATACAAACATTAAAAAAAAAGTCATTTGCAGTCTCAAGAACTAGAATAGTCCTAGAATTCTTAGGACATGAGACTGATGTCCTAGGGTAGCTGTGCATCCACGTTGTTGAAAAGATAATATGGAATTGTCATGAAATGGGCAACTATAGATTTCAGCATTTTAGTGTAGCCTGCTCTTCTGATTTGCTGCACAGCACTGGGGAAGTGGATTAACCTCAATCTTTTCTTCAGCAGGGAGAGCAATTCGCTCTTTTATAACAGATGGTATGAATAGTTCCATTTATGATGCAAGTTCTAAGCGATTTTTTAATACTGTAATCCCTCTTACAGCTTAAGAGATGGAGTAGTATACAACAACCCAGTAGGTAATCAAGAAACTGGCATTTGGGATTGCTGAAGACTAATGAAGCTTAAAATGTTTGTATTTGACTTGTTGATGGGAAATACTAAAATGGAAATACTGGTGGCCAGAGGGCTTTACCGGTAAATTGACCTATGTTTTCTAAAAAGGTATGAGACTCCTAATTTAATGTGTCACTTAAAAGCACATTTGACTGCACTAATCTGCACTGGGAATTCTTAGAGTAAGGAGAATAGTTGGAAGTGTGTGGGTGCACTACAAGTTACCTATTTTGATCTGGAATTCCTGGACTACATCTGACAAAAAAATTATCTCTGAACACCTGCTTAGGAATTTCAGAATGCTGCTTTTACCCCAATTTCCTTTGTTTCTTCATTGTTTTTAATTAGAATTAATTTCTTGTTATCTGGGTCTTGTTCCTGCAAAGGTGGGCTTTTCTTTGTTTGTTTGTTTCTCTGTAATTTGAGTGAGTTTTCTTTAGCCATGTAAATGAGGGGCTGCTGGACCAGTAAAACCAGGGTTAAGTGTTTTCTGATGGGAGACACACTGGTGTGATGAAAGTTCACTTTTCAGCAAGAAAAGAAACTGTTGGGAGTGTGGTCAACAGCAGCTGAACATCAACCAGCAGTGTGCCCAGGTGGCTGAGAAGGTCATTGTCATCCTGGCCTGCATCAGCAGTGGTGTGGCCAGCAGGAGCAGGGCAGTGACAGGGCAGGACCCTGTGCTCAGCGCTGGTGAGGCCACACCTCAAATCCTCTGTTTGGTTTTGGGCCCCTCACTGCAAGAAAGACACGGAGGCACTGGAGCAAGTCCAGAGAGGGCAACAAAACTGGTGAAGGGTCTGGAGCACAAGTCGAGGAGTGAGGACTGTGTGAGGAGTGGCTGTGGAGCTAGGGTTGTTTAGCCTGGAGACATGGAGGCTCAGAGGGGACCTTACTACTCTCTGCAGCTGCCTGAAAGGAGGTTGTAGCAAGGTGGGAGTCAGTATCTTCCCCCAACTAACAAGCAGTAGAACAAGAGGAAAAGGCCTCAAGTTGCTCCAGGGAAGGTTTAGATTGGATATGAGGAAAAATTTCTTCACNGAAAGACACGGAGGCACTGGAGCAAGTCCAGAGAGGGCAACAAAACTGGTGAAGGGTCTGGAGCACAAGTCGAGGAGTGAGGACTGTGTGAGGAGTGGCTGTGGAGCTAGGGTTGTTTAGCCTGGAGACATGGAGGCTCAGAGGGGACCTTACTACTCTCTGCAGCTGCCTGAAAGGAGGTTGTAGCAAGGTGGGAGTCAGTATCTTCTCCCAACTAACAAGCAGTAGAACAAGAGGAAAAGGCCTCAAGTTGCTCCAGGGATGGTTTAGATTGGATATGAGGAAAAATTTCTTCACTGAAAGGGTTGTTAAGCATTGGAACAGGCTGCCCAGGGAAGAGGTTGAATCACCATCCCTGGAGGTGTTTAAAAGACCCGTAGATGTGGCACATAGGGGCACAGTTTAGTGGTGAGCTTTGCTGTGCTGGGTTAACAGTTGGATTTGATGATCTTAGAGGTCTTCTCCAACCTAAACAATTCTGTGTTTATTTCTTCAGCACTAGAGATGCCTGCACAGCTGCATGATGATGAGAGGGACCCAGAAAGCTGAAGTGATCTTTATGTTTTGGGAAAGGAAATTAATTCAGTAATTTTATTGTATATGAAATGTATTATAATTTCATTCCAGAAGCTTGAAAACAATGCATCTTTTCTGATTTTCTTTTCATGTGCATGTATGAATGTTTGGGATGTCCTAGATGATGAGTTAGTGAAGATGCAGCTTTGTGTGTTTGGGTTTTTTTCCAGCAGAAGTCAGAAATTAAGAAAAATATTTATCTCCTGATAATTCAGTGTAAGCATAATACAGTAATTTTAAAATAGTTCAACTGAACACTTCAAAGCATATATGAGACATTTTCTGAAATATTCTCCAGTATTGCAGTCTCAGCATTCTTTACCTATGCAAAAATAGTTCACAAGTTTTCTCTAATATTCTGTATTTCATATACAGGTTAAAGGTTTTCTGAAGTCTTTCTTTTTCTTATTAAAATACTGAACTTAGTACCATTAACACTGTATGGAAGCCCTGGAGAGATCAGTGTTGTAAAATGTGAGACTTCTGCCTGTACCCATTCATGTAAATGAACCTATTAAGAACACACTTCACAACCTAAGCAAGACGACTATTTTAAGTTGTTAGCTTCAGTAATCATAACAGACTAGGAACTGTACCTCATATTTCAGAACTTACTGTTTTTAATGTTTCGAAGTGACTTTTCTGCAGAAAAACAGGATCATAAAAGGGTTTTGGAGTATTTCTTCTACTCAAGCACTATTGTGCTTATTTCCCTCTGAGTTCAACTGGTGGGTTTTTTATGGCATTTACTCTTAAATTTATACGAGTTGGAAAGTCTCCCCTAACCTTTAACAACGTGAAAGCTAGTATCTGTCTGAAGCCAGTTGCCCAGACTACTGTCTGGGCAAGGGGAATGTATAGACACCTGCAGAGAGTCATTCCTGCCTTCATTTGGAATGGAACAATATGCCATCTGGGGATGTGGAGCCTGCTAGCTTTGACTACGCTTGATTTATTAGATAATTAAACTTAGATGAAAGAAAGTCTCGTACATGATTTTAATGTACTTTTACTCAACAAAAAAGTCTTGATCCAACTTTGTGTGTCGAGTCTTTAATTTCAGGGTAATTATTATTAGTGCTTGTCTGTTTCAGTGACTCAAATACTCGGACAAACCATAAATATTGTATAGTTAAACAGAACTTATAAAATACAGGTGTCTGATTTCAAGCATCTGCATGTAGGTACAAAAGCAGCATTGACCTGGTTTTCAGAACTAGAGCACTGCTGGTTGTGCCAACAAAAACAGAGCATGCTGACACTTTCTCAGAAACTGGTTTTCAGCACATGATCTCCAAACTCGTGCTCTGAGGTATGTGGTGATAGGAGATTGCTTTTCATTGTTCATTTCCAGAGCTATTGTCTGGCTTAATAATATTTGTTGCTCTAATCTATGGAGGAAGATGTATTCGTTCCACTTTTAGTCTTGCTCTGCCTCTATGCTATGAGGCATACAGGGCTTTTTGTCTTGTGAGCTTCATAGCTAAATGAGTTTTGCAGGAAAAAGGAAAGATTGCTATTAGTGTTAAAGTTTTAAGAAGGAGCCATCAAGATGAGCTTGTGCTTCGCCATTCAGCACTAATCTTTCCTTTTTAATCGTAAATCTATGCCTTCTTGCTTGTTTTGTCATTGATCAAAACTGTGGTGTTTGGAGTAGGAGCTCATTCTGAGTCATCAGTGTACATGGAGTGTGTGGGACTGAGGAATATGCAGGTATCTAGCTGGACTAAATTAAAACAGCCTTGCCCAGAACCCAATTAGGAATTTTATGTCAGTCATGCTGCCTTTATGCTCCCACCCATCTTCGTGCAGCGCATGAAGCACATCCACCCCTGCACTCTGTGTGTGCTTAGGGAGAAGGCTGCTGCTCCCAGCTGGCTTTCCTCTGCATTGAGGGAATGCTTTGCTGGTGGACTACAAACAGCAAAGGCTATTTGCACTATTTAAGCTTAAGTAGAGTAAGCGAGCAAGGGAACGCAAGTCTGCTCCCTCATGATTGGAAGCTGTGTTGATAATCATTCAAGATAAAAACAAAGCTAGTATTCTTGAAAATGCTTTTAGTCAATTTAAAAACCTTGTTTTCATGATGGAGTGTTGCTCAATTGTAAGCACTTTCAGAAACAAGGGTTTACTTTGCAGGTGAATATATAAAAGCAAAATTCATAAAGTAACTTTACTCAGTGTAAAGTAGATCTCCTATTCAGAAAATTGTAACAGAAGTTCATACAGGTTATTGAAGAATAGATTGTCCACTGGGAAGCATCTAAGTGCATACAAGGAAGAAATATGATGCGCTGCAGAGGGAGTGCAAGTTTGGGCTGTCATCTCTCCTAGACCTATTATTGACTGAGAGTTACAGCATGTGCATTTTAGATAGCAGACCTGGTTGGCATTTCTAACTCGTTAGTTGTGAGCTATGGAACATACGTCTCATAGCAAGGGAAAAGAAAGAACATTAAAACAGGCCTAAAGCTTTGATCAGCATTGTGATTTTTAATCTTTTGTATTCAGCTGGAAGTTTTTATTGGCAAAATTGGATTTTGCAACTCCTTATTGCTTTCTGGAAAAATGCAAGTGATCCCTGATCTTAATACCAGTTTCTTCCCAGTGACACAGTCTAACCACACTTACTTTCAGAAACTGTTTATAAATGTTGTATGTCAAGAAAACATGTATTATATTTGAAGCAAATAATGGCTGTCTTTATTGCTTCTCTGCATTTAAGAGAGACAAGTATACATTCTGAAAAACAGCTCTATGTGTAATGTTACAAGCAGAATTATATATTCAGAAAACTATATGGTTTTAAATGAAACTTCTTAAAAAATGCTGTTGCTATACAAATACCCAGAAAGAGAAGACACGTAACACTTGAAAACAAAGTGTGAGCCATCATCCTAGGTTTTCTATTTGTAGAAGTTCCTTAATGGTTGAATCTCTCTCATTCTTGCAGTAAACCTAGATGCTAAACTGTTTGGAATGGGCCAGGATTGCTGTGTTGGATGCAAATGATGGGTCTTATGCATCAGTCTTTTGGATTCCACAGGCATGTTAATTGTGTGAATGGCTATATCCTCACTATTAATACCAGATAGAGAACTGAAGGCTCCTGAGGCATAACACCTCAGGAGCTTTGGGCCACAAGAAGAGTTATTAGAGTGCATTTCCAAAGGGAATATACTGAGAACTGGCAGTGTGAATTACAGATTGATCAGAGAAGCCCAGCAATTCATCCTGTTAAACATATCCTGCTGCTGATGGGGCAAAAAAGACTACTTTTACTGTGCAGCAGCAAGTTCACATGGACAACATTCTAAAAGTATGAGGGAGAATTTAAATTAAAATAAAGGTCAGCCGTATATATTTAAGCTTTAAAAAAAATAGTCAAAGGACAAAAAAATTGAATTGGCCATGTGAAGATAAGATTGCTGGCATGGTGGGAAATAAAAAGAAGGGAAAGAAATTGAGAGGTGAACTTTTAACCCAACCAAAACAAATTAAATCTGTGTCCCTCAAAAGCAAAGCACTGTCAGAAAAATTACCCGTACTAACAACCAAGCATGTCCTTAATGAGATCAAGGACTTAACCTCTGACAGAACAGGGTAACAAAGCACCTCTCTGATCAATACAACTGCATCTTGTTGTCTCTCCTTCAGTGTTATAGGAAAATTAAGTAAACCTGTCCGCAATGGCATTCTTTCCTTTACAAATGAAATTTTAGAATTCTAAAGTGTGTTTTATATTCGCTTCAGGCAACACAATTTGACAAAGAAACTCTTGCCATTTACCTGGCTTCAAAGTCTTAAGTATTCATCTTGGAAGAGTAACGATTCTGAAGAATGGCTTATATCTTCAGAAGCATCCTGGACATCAGTGATCCCCAAATGTTTTTACTTTGAACTATATTACCTACTGTTTTGTGTGTGTGGGAGAGAAGTTAAGCAAAAATTAGTAAATGCATCGTGGAAGGTTGCAAAATTATTTAAAACAAAAGAATTCCTTCTCCGCAAAACAACAAAACTCAAATTTCTAAAGATCTGGGACAGGATAAAATAGGGTGATATACATGTGGCATGTGTTCAGTGATACAGTGTTTGAAACATAGTAACTGATTTTAAAAGATCAGATATTCAGTAAAAAAAAAAAAGTAACTGCCTTCATGGTCATGGAAAACAAAAGCAGAAGCAGTACAGTGCTTGGAATTTCTCTAGTTTACATCTGACATGCCTGTAAATTCTGAAAACAATCTAGATACTTTTCAGATTTGAGGGTAATATGCTTGTTCCCATTGAAACTGAGCAAGGTATATATCTGCTGACTAGTGAAGATACTATTTCTGTCTTGAGAGAGCTTGGTATCTCTGATGCTAAAATGCTTCATCATAAAAATGGATTTTAAATTGCTATATACAGCAAAGTCATTTTATCTAACCCAGAACCAGTCAGTATTATCAAAGAATGGTAATGTTCCTCTGGTTTGAAGGGAAAATATACTCAATTTTGTTCTCATAATGCTTTTTGTCATGCTGGAAGGTCTTACTTCTGAATATTGTTTGACTGAGAAATTTTTTTCCTGTGTTTGAGACATACTCATATTTCTTCTCCAAGTAAAAATGCTGGATGAGATGTTAGGAAAAAAATGTAAATTACAAAACTGATTTATGAGCCTGTTTGTTATCTGACATGACTTCAACCCTTTGCTTTGTGTAACAATGTACTAAGTTAGAAGAGAATTCCTTAATTGTTATGTCACAAAACCCCATATAACATCAAGTACTGCAGATCTTTCAAGCATTCCAGGACAAGCTCTCATTGTATTTTTTTAACCTTTTTGAGAATATGGGGATGACTCCTTTTGTACATGAGGATGTGTGTGTTTAGATTAACAAACAACACTTGGTCAAGTATATAAAAAAGGAAAAAAAATAAAATCTAGGCCAGGAGGTCTTAGAGATTTCTCCTTTCAAGTAACATCTTTTAAACAGCTTCTAAGGGAAAAAGGCAGGGTCTCAGCAAAGTGAACATTTTGTTCATGTTTTGCCTCTTCACAGTGCTGTTGTTTTGTTTCTAGTTCAGATTCATGTGACTGTTGAGGGAGTCTGTTTGGATGAAAGATTTGAAATGTTGTGATCTTCAGTGATTTCACTTTTATAAACGTGTCTCTTTTGAAGACATTAATTGCATTAATTTACTAGGACTGCCTGCCTATTTTCAGAGGTGAGCACCTGTCTCTGTACCCCAGGAGTCATCTTGTCCCTTTTGGAGACAGCAGGGTGTGGAGATGGTAAACTGGCTTACATTGCTGTTTGGGGGCAGTGAAGCTGGCAGAGTGCTGGTGCATCACAGTCCATTCCAAGGCATGCTCTGTTTGTAGCAAGAGTCTTGCCCTCATGTGCCAGGTTTGCTCAGTCCTGTACGTTCACATCCTTTTGTCTTTCTCGGTATGCTTCTCTCATTTGTCCTGAAGAACTCTCCTTACCCACACTTAGCACAAAAAAGGAGCAGTAATTGGCTTCATCTACAAGTAGAAGGAAAGCCACTGTAGAATACTTTCATTTCCAGCATTTTCTTAACTCAGAGAAGAAAGAGAATTACTTTTCAGTCTGGTCATAAGGCAAATCAGTAAGTACAAATGGTCCCCAGATTCAGGAAATAAATACCTGCTTTTCATCAGTCTCTATGTGCAGACCCAGGACTGGTTCAAAACTCAAAGTCTGTGGGATACATACTTCTGTAAAACCATCCCCCTGGTCCACAGCAAGCCCAAATCACTGCTGCTAGAAGTTATTCCTGTAGTGAGGTAATGCCTCTTCATAGGTTTCTCTCATTCCCAGAATGAGTTTTGAAGCTGAGATACTGTCATTTTTGGTATCATGTTACCTCTTTTAATTATTAGTAGCAGGCCTTTTAACGTCACAGGTAGAGATGATTTCTTCCTTCAGTCTCTGGACTATTCAGAATCACAAGACAGCACTGGTCAGCTCTGTTGAGATTCATGTGTGGAAAGTCTCAGTTTTCCACCTGTCTGTGCTTGCATGCATGTTACAGGTACACAAGAACCTGTTCAGATTTAGTTACTGAGGTCCAGGGTCTTGTCTGACATCTCAGCATTGAGATTCTCAGTTTGAGATTCTTGAGGTATATTTCAGAGCCATGTTCAAAATTGCTACTTAATTCATTTTAAATTGAAAGTGTCCTTCTCAGCTGAGATCATTTCTGCCACTGAACGAGTCAGCTGCAGGTTTTTATGGCTGATTATTCCTATGTGATAATGTATCATAGCAACAAAGTGATGCTGAGCCCTTGCTGCAAGTTGGTCTTGCTCCAAATGGTCTTAAAATTCTAACTGAATCTGTAAATAGAGCTCTTTTTTTGCTTTTTTTTTTGCTTTCAGCCTTGCTATTTGTAGGGAGATGAGAAGTTGTGCTCACTACATGTTGTCAAAGCTGTTACACCACTGAGATTAAACTGTTGGTTTTCTATTCTGACTGTAGTTCCAAAGGCCAGACTACCTAGTCTCAGGAAAAAACTCTTAAATGAGTGAGTAAATAAAGGTACTTGTTGATGTCTGTTGGTATTGTTGATATTTGCTGGTATTCCTTTCTCCTTACACATCAGAATTCAACTGACAACTTCTTCTGTTTCAAATGTGAATTTTTTTGAGATGTCACAGATGCCCACTGAATTTGTCAAGCCGTAAGCATTGGGTTATGCTGATATTTTTGGAGAACAGTACCGCACTGATGGAACTATGTGTATCCCAGTGTATAGGAATTACTGCTTTGTAGTCTTCATGTTGGGATTCACATTCTGACTTGCATTCTCAGCTGACAGAAGGACTTGATGGAATCACTGAGTGCCACTGTGTAGAGCATTGCTTGTTCTTCCTCTCTTGTGAGGAATACACCTTTCCAAGGGCTTTGCATTCCTTAAAGACACAAGCAGTTCTGGAAGTGTTCATTAGGCTGCTTTTACGTGACTGCGTGACGTTGGGAGGTGTGTTATCGCTGCAGAACTTGATTATTTGCATATGACACAAAGAGTTCAGCATTAACTGCAGTATTTTGTCTCAAAAGTGAATTTGGCTCACAGTTAAAGATTCTCTTTTTGTCAGCTTGAACAGACCAATTATGTTCCCGAGAAGTTGAAGCAGGTCAGCAGCTAAGGCTAAACTCTGGGCTGTGCTCTGTTGCAGGGATCTGCTGTGGCCATAAAAGCTGATGTGAGAATTGCATGGCTAGCTTCCAGCAGCTTTGATAAAGAACTCTTTTTATAGCTAGGGCAGGTAATGGTGTTCCAAAACAGAGAAAATGGCATGTGATTTTGTGAATACCCATCCAGAGAAAAGACAGATAAAGAGGGCTTGAGAAGGATGTATAGGTCTTTATTTTTTTTTTAAGATACAGTTTTAATGAAAGCTTTTTAGGTGTTGGCAGCATATCCAAACACCTGCTGCAATGTTTAATTAAAATACTCCAGCTGAATGGAAAGCTTTCCTCCTGACCTTTATTGAAAAGCAAAGGATTATTTGACTGTGCATAGTTCTGACAAAAAACCCCCTTAGTTTTTACAAGAAAAAAAGCAGGTGATGAGTTCCCAATATGAAAAATAGTCAGTTGTGATTTTTCCCTAGACAATTGTTTCAGATTAGCTAGTTTTATTGGACCCTTTTCAATTAATTCGTTTTGATTAAAGTTGCACAGGAATAGAGACAACAATTGATCTGCAGTTTAGAGTGTGATATATTGCAATACCGTTTGTTTTTTCTTTGGTGAGTCATGGCTGTGACATTTTGTTTATTATTTGACATTCCATGATTCACCTTTTGGTCCAGATTAAAAAATGTGCCATGTCCTACAGAATTTACTTACAACTTCAAACAGAAGTAGAGCAAAGCAAACCACTTAGAGCAGGGTGAATGCAATACAGTAGGAAGAAAGCTGTGCATTACACTAAAATCTTGACTCATTCAAAGAAGATGCATTGGCAGCGTGGTGAAACACTTATGTTTTGTTTAAAACATGTTTATTCAGTTATGGTTCTTTATTTATCTTGGTGTTGTGAGGTGAAGAGATTTTTCAGTAGGATGAATGTTCTTGTGAATCAGCTTGGAAAACATCATAAGACTGTTGCATGTAAAGCCAGGGAGTTGTGAGAGAAATAAGCAAATAGCTGTAAATACAATGCAATGCATCTAGTTGGAGAACTTGTTATTCACAGTTAAGGTCAAAAGCTAAAGCGTGTATCATCTTGAAGGATGACTGGCTGAGACTTCAGTCTTAAAACTAAACAGCAGTTAGCTTTTTTGTTTCTTGCTGTCAAGGCAACATACAAGAACATCCATTTCAATGTTTAAAATAGTTTAAATTTTAATGTAGATGCAGCATCACCTCTTCCATCACCAGTTCATAAACTGGAAACAAAAAGTCAGATAAGTCTAATAGTCTTTCAGTCTCCAGAACCACCCCACATTTTCCAGAAAATCACCTCTAAGGCGTGTTGAAGTATAGTGGATTTGCTTTCATATGGGTATATTTTGGTATCTTTGCTGAATCTGTCCACAGCTCAGTTGGAAGTTTTATATCTGTTCATTTTGGCTTCGACTAGGACAAATGAGGTTTGTTTGAGGCAGGAGCAAAGAGTTCTTAAAATCTGTGATGCCTGCAGCAGGTGACAATTTCTGTTTGTCACTGGACTAACAGTAGTTTTAAAACCCTGGCAGGAACATTGCTTCGTATCTTGTTACTAATCACAGGTCATCTAGTCAGGTAACCAAGGAGGAGTTTCTGAGCCCTGGCAAATAGAATTCCTTACAATGCATAAGTACAGTGACATGTGCCATAATTTCCTCGTATTTTTTTTTCACAGAGAAAAATGTACGACTTAAATGTGGAAAGAAGTATGTGTTTTTCAGATTAATAGAAAATGGCAATTTTTTCCCTCTTCCTTGATGTGGAACATTAGGGCATTTTGACAGTAAACTATACCTGTCAGTATGGAAGCCAATATGTAACGTTAGCAATCAGCTAAGAGGCACTTCATATGGCTTGTATTCATCATACTGTCAATTTTAATTCCATGGGCATCCTTCTTTCCACTTTTCACTTAGAATTTACTTCAGAGCATGATCAAAGCTCTGCTGTTCATTACATTCAGCATTAGCTAATTTGGCTTTTGGCAACTCTTATCCCAGTTCCTATTAAACACTGGCCATAAATTGAGATAAGCATTGTGCCAAAACATTTCAGGATTATCAAATGGTAACCTAGAGATGGGTGCATTATCATGCTAGTTTGAAGATTGTTGGGTTACTGCAAAATTAACCATTAGCAGATACTTACAACCTCCAAGACAAATTTACACCTACAGTGATTTTTTTCTGAATGTCTTCTGAATTGACTACAGGATTAAACAAACGTGAGGAAAATCATGTTCCTGTAACATTTCTGAAACGCTCGTTTGTGTATGCTGCAGTTTTATAGAGACCTCTATACAGCCAGTTTTGCAAGTGTGCTGTATCATGAAATATTTTGGGTTACAGAATATGCTGTGTTTATACAACAAGATTATTAGGGCAACTGTTTTTCCCCAAGCTGCAGTCAGTTAGGAGCCTGTGTACAAGACTGATACCAAAAGATCTTTTATTTAGAATTTCTTTCAGCAGGTGTTTCTAGAACCTGCTGAATCCTTAATTTGTAGTGATAGATACAAAAGTGGCGATTTCCCTGGAGTGAGGGGGAATGCTGCTTGGGTGTGTAAGTAAAACACTGTGTCTACTAACAGTTGGCCCTCTTTTTTTCATACTTCAGTCTTGAAGAAGTAATCTGAAGGTAAACTTAAAATTCTAGTGTAAAAGATCTATAAAAAGCCTTGAACAGATATATTAATGGTGAGAAGTAATGAACTAGTGGCTTTTTTCCCAGTGTCAGATAAGTTGGTGACAAAATTTCTACAGGTTTTGGGCTGCCACACATCTTAATTGTTATTGTTGGAGAAAGTTACAGAGAACAGTTGGGCTTCAAAATCTTTTCAGAAAGTCTGGTATAACCAGATAATGCTTCAGTTCATTACTGGCTGAATATGATACGTAACTGCTGTGGTTTAAACATTAGTAAAAATAAATTATAAATAATTAGAAAATTTGTTTAAAAAAAATACTGAATTACTAGAAAGCATAATAGTGCCATAAGACAGAAAAATAGTCACAATTATGTAACTGACCAGATTACTTGTGCTTTTGGGTTTATTAGTACATCTTTTGATAGAATATTTATTTATTTAATTGACCAATGTTTAAATTTGTATAATTAATAAATACTTCCTAGGGCTTCCCAAGAGCAGGACTAAGTTTCAGAAATAGGATTGGCTTGCTGTGCTTGCTTTCCAGCCAGTCTTGTAGAGATCTTTTTGAAAACAGAAGGAGAGTACAAAAATATGTAAGGGCAGAAGAGACCAGCTTCCTCACTAGGAGATGATGTTTGCAGTATTTTATTTTTTGCTTTGCTTAACTCATTGCTTCTGCAGTTGCTTCCTGGAAACCTGAGCACTGAATCTGTTTCCTTAGAGATTATCTTAGCTTTTTTTTTTTTTTTTTAATTAAAAAAACCCTTTCTTGTTGTTGTTGTTACTTATTAGTCTCTTGCTCAGGAGTGCTGGTCTGGAATTTTTTATTTTCTTCCTTCCATTTTGATAGTATATGAAGCAATTGTGGTATTCAGAATAAATTTACTTCTTCTGAGAGAAACCAATTCAGTAGTCTTGAGGCATAAGACCAAGACTTACCTGGAAAGAGGTGTGTTTCAGTGCTTCTAGGGGCCAGAGCTGCTAAAATGAACCCAGATCCTCATGATGCAGCTTCATACTTACAGTTGAAATATACCTCTGAACTGTACATTAAAGCCTGGTATCTTTTTCTACTTGTGATGTTTTACAGTGGATTGGTAATAAAAATACGGACCAGGATTTCTGCACTACCTAAAACAGTTTCTGAAGTGTAAATGCAAGGAGACGCTGTGCAAGGTGGCATTCTTCCTTTCAAACTCGTGAATGTAGTACATGTCGCATTCAACCACATCTAGGAAAAAAAAAAGCATTGTGATTCAGCCATTGAATTTTAAGATGGAGATCCAGCAAATGACTTGAGCGTTATCAGGCTTAAATGTTTTTCTGAACCTAAAAATATTCATAGATATGCTTAAAACTAACCATAAGCTTAAGTACTCCGTTGAGCGGGTCTAGGTTTCAAACCTGCTGGTGTGGTCAGTAGAAGATGGGTGGTCTGCTCTTGCCCTTCCGACATTCTGCGAAACGTTCTGGCAGAAATGAAGCCACCAGGTTTCCTTGGGCAGCCTTTGTGTGTGCGCACTCAGGATCCAAGAGGAGGAAACGGATGTTCTGTTACAGATGATAAATGGACCGGATAATGCCGTCTCTGCTCACGCTCCCCGACATGTTTTGTAATAAGCTTCTGCTCACTTGCATCTACCTCAGCCACATATTAATGGGACAGGCTGAAACTCTCCCTGCTGGACGGGTTCTTTTAAGTTTGGAGTTTAGAGGTTTTGTATTTAACATAAAGGCCTTCCACCTTCTATGAAAGTTGAAGATCTGTAAGTAAAGAAATAAATACAAGCTATTTATAAATACATAAAAATGAGATTGTTATGTTGAGGCGTTGTGTCTGTGCTCTGAAGCAGCAGTGTGAAGGCTGACAGAAGTTTCACTGTGATCTAAAGAATGTGCTTTAGGATGCTCCTATTAGAAAACTGTCCCAGCTTGGTAAAGCTACAAGCTTCTGAAACATCTCTGGTTTATGTGCATTGTAGTGTCTTAAAAGAGTGCATCAGGTGTAAGTACATGAACTTTTCACCTGTACTGTTCCAGTTGAGAGCTGAGACAGATTTCACTGTGCTGAAGTGGCAAGAGGCGTTGGATGTGAGGCAGGAAGACTGCACTTCAGTCCTAGTGTTTCTCTGGAGTTTCAGCAGGGAGGAGGCTGAAATGAGGGAGAAACGGGCTATGCTGCTTTGGGAATAAATAAATAGGGTAGATGGAGCTTACAGATTGTGGCAGGTGTTTGGATTGTGAGTGTATGCTTGTGGGTATTTGTGGAAGAGAAGATTAATGGGAGAGGTGAAGAAGCCATGAAATAGACTCAACATGTAATAACTTTTTTGTCATTCCCCCCTCACCACCCCCAGGATTTTGGACATTTCTGTGGATAAAATAAGATTTTGAAAGAAAAATTCCATAATAATATATGAGATACGTGATTTTAAAAGCAGCATTTATCGGAGTAGCAGAAGAAAGGCCCTTTTTAAAGTCCCTCAGCTGTGATAATTCTGCTCCTTTAGCAAGACTCTCTATTGAAGCCAGTTCAGTCTACAGGAGAGAAGGAAGGTTTGGTCATGCTTTCTTCTTATGTATATTGCAGAAATATTTGCTCATAAATTTATTGCTGTCTATTAAAGGCAGTTTAATTTAATTTAACTTCCTGAGATTTATGGAAATTTTTCTTTGCCTGTATTGCTCCCTTGACAGAATTATTTTTCACTTTCCTCCCGCCTTTTTTTTCTCCTCTCAGGAAGATGCAAGACCCACAAAGCTAAAAACAAAGACAGTTTGGTGGGTTTTTTGTTTGTATGGGTTTTTTTTTTTTGTCTGTTCTTAGTGTTTGAACTTAGCTTATTTTAATGTCAGAATACTGTGATCTGGAGTCCTAGCAAGGAAGCTAATGTTCTCCCTGCCTTCTGCTCTGACAGCCACATGATTCTGCAGTGATGCTTTCCTTTGGCAAAGGCCAGCAGAGGACAGAGGTTCCAAGTGAGGTGCCATTCTCAGGTGATGGTTTTTGTGTAGGGTTCCTCACATGTGCCGAGTTAGTAACCAGAGACCGCCTTGCTTCTGAGTATGGACTGGTTCGTGGCTAGTCTAGGTCCAGATTTCCGATTTTACTTGAAAGTTTCTATAAATAGTAAATTATGGAATAGGCTTTTGATGCAAAATGTTATTAATGTCTCCCCAAGCTGACATTTGGCACGCACTTTATCAGCTAACCAGCAACACAGTTACTGCTTATGTTCTTTTCTTTCTTTTTTTCTTCAGTTGAGTAGATTTTGTCAGGAATTGCTGTGGTAAAATCACTATAGAAATCAAATTAGCTGTTCGTAATTCCGGGAATTTAACCCTAATTTGCAATTTCTGTTTTAGAAGAGGCGAGGTTGGGGACCCACTGCTGCAAAACACAGCTGCTGCTTCTGCTCTTGTCGGTGGCTTTGCAGAACAGAATAGTTCTGGCTCGCCAAGCACCTGGCACAGGACCACAAGAGTTTGACGGCACTGCATTTATTAGGGGGAAGAGATTCAGAGCCGTTTCTGTGCTCGCTTGGCACACTGCAAAATAAGAGAGGACTTTGCTGTTGGCATTACTGCTTGTGGGAATGCTACCCTGGGTTTTGCTCACAGTGGAATAGTCCTCTTGTAACCATGAAGGGCATGTTCTTGGAAACAACACTGCTTTTTAGTGGTTGCAGCTAGAAATAATGGTTGGGTTTGTAACCTTATTTCAACAAAAAACCAAAAGAAAACCAACAAAAAACAAACAAAACCCCCCCCACAACAAAACAAAAAAACCCCAAACAAACAGAAAACCAGCTCTGTGAAGAAATATTCATACTGAACAAGTACATTTACACTAGTATAGCAAATTTGGATAAACGTCAGTATTTTGGTTTTATAACATATTCATACTAGTGTAAATGTAATGAAAGCAAGTCTTGTTGTCTTCCAGTGTTTTATACTATACTCCTAAGACATTTCTTTTTAGAAAGCAGATGTCTGCTTTTTGTGGATCTGGCTTGCAGGAGTTATACTAAACAAGATTAAGAAATCAGTATGGGAATGGGACTGATTAATGAACTCGACTATTCGACTCCCTACTTTTTCCTTCAATTTCTCTTGAATAACTACTTAAATTTCCTTTGTCAAGTTACAATTTCAAAATGAAATATAAACTGTTAATAAAATAGATCCATTTCTTTTCAAGAGGTTTCATGGATCACACGACCCAGATTCATAATTTCTGCCTTGACAATTACCTTGACGGTTTTATTAATACAGCTCCAAATTTGCAGATAAGAACAGCTGGAAAAGTTATCCAAGGGAGGCTGTTTGTCTGGAATCTTTTTTCAGGTTCCTGGGAGTTACAAGGTGGGCTTGAACTCGGTTTGCAGTCTTTTAGGTCCACGGTATTTTCTGAAGTCACAAGACTTCCGCAGAGGGACATCCCACACACAGTCTGGGCACTTTATGACTGGTAAAGCTTTGTTTTCATGGGAGGGAAAAAGAGCATTAAAAAGCCATTGAGAGGAGTAAACCAAAGGTCTACCTAACCCTGTAATTTTTTTTTTTTTTTTTTTAACAATGGCTCTTAGTGGATGCCTAGGAAAGAGATGACAGTGGGGCAGGCAAAAGTAGTGACTTCCCACATCTGTTCTCCAACTTTTGATCCCACTCCGGCTTGAAGACTGAGTCAGAGGTTCTGCCTTCATGTTTAAGACTGTATCCTTGTGTTTGTTGGCTGATTTGTGTTGGCATGAAAACTAATTCCTGACAAGCAGCTAGTTAGTTATTACCGTAATAAAATGTTCACATGGTGAAGTAATTAAAACACAATGCCCTTCTAAATTTATTTGAAAAGATACGGTGTTTTCCGGGATTAACTGCAGTGTTTTTGTTGGGTTTAGTTCTGGTTTCTGGAGATGTCTCTTCTATTCCTTCCTCACCTGTATCAAAAACGGGAAAAACTTAGTCAGTCTTTATCCTCCATAATATTATTTACATTTCCTTGAAATTATTTGTTTTATTTTCTTAAAAGCTGTTTGAATTTGGAGCTACTTTGAAGTTTCTGTGTAAAGTTACTTGCATGCTTTATGTTTTCAAATCTCCTCAAGAGACAGTGCTTGAATAATTACTGTTGCAAAATTTGATTTTCACTCCTTAATATAATTTAAAGAATACAATTTTTTTTTTTGTTGAGCAATGTGAGATGAACCCCAGCCCAAAGGACGTTGGGCATCTAGAAGTGACATTGTGAGATGCTGAGTCTTTTTTTAATTGTCCATTGTAACTTTTCTGATAAATATCCCTCTCCAAATACCTCAACTTTTGCTAGTTCTGCCTTAAGTGTAAGATTTTAGCCCAATCTTGTTATTTTGTTTTGCGTTATTCCCAATTTGATCTCTTTATTTTCACATTGCCATACGAAAATTTTATCTGTAGATTAGTTATTCCCCTTCAATCTGTGAGTACTTATGACTCTGTTCTGTATAGGAGTATTGTTTGTCTTGTTCAATTATTGTCTTCAACATTTTACCTTTTTTCATTTAAGAGGTTCCTCCAAAGCTGACTTTGATACATATTTTATTGCTGTGTGCTTCTAGCATAAACCAACATTGTTTGCTGTCATTTTTTTTGGAAGAAAAGTTTCTTAGTAGAAGACAGTATTAAGTAGAGGGGGGAAAAGAAAATCTAAATGAGTGAGAGATTGTTTTACTGTTGACATAATTTTTTTAATAATGTCATATTAACCATTGCATTACACAGCAGACATGCCAATTGATTCAGTGACCTCTTAGTCTTTGTGTTTTCATTGTATCAATTTTCAGCCTTCCTTTCACCTCTTTACAGAAAGTATTATTCCTTGTCCTGTTTGTTTCCTAGACCTACTATGTTTCTGTAATACATTTTAAGAAATATTTTAATGTATGGCTCTTTGTCATTCTTCTCTTGTTACCATAATCTGACTTTTTACTTTAGCTCTTATGTATTGGCTTGTTTAGAGTTTCACTACAGCTCCTGTGAAGTCTGTAGTGTTTTCGTGCTTGTGTAATACCAGAATCTGAGGGATTTTTGGTCTGTTATTATTCATGTGCCCAAGTCCATCAAGATCATACAGTTCAGCAAAATGGTATTTCAAGGAGGAGCACTACTCTGCTCCATTTTATATTATAAAATCAGGGGAATTTGTGAAGTAGCTTGGATGTGCTATCTAATTTAAGTACCTCCATGAGTATCATCATGCCAGTGTAAGCACATGCTTGAAGTTAAGCACATATATTTGAGTGTTGCCTTCTCTTGGTCAGGGTTTTCTCAGCTAGGAGCACGTTCCTGCTTACAAACATGCAGCATACTGTCAGCTCAGGCCTTGACAGAAGAAGATTTATTATTTCGATTGTAATTGACATAAATGAAGAAACAAATTTGACACTGACTTGACAATTTGGCATTTGTTTTTGTGAGGTAGTGCATATTTAAGTGAAATTTAAAGACTGCTCAGTGACTAAGTTCAACAGAGCTTCATGACTGTTTTCTCTTAAATAAGATTATGAAGTTTTGCAGTAAATTATGACTAATTTGACATCTTATATATGGAATGTTTCTCCATTTCCTGCAAAGTTTCTGTTAATGAGTGTGCCACTTCTTTTAGGATTATATTTTACTTAGTTTTGTTCTCTTCTGATGCTCTCAGGAATGCTTTTATATTTTAGTAACTTCTCTAATGCAGAAATTCTGTGTTTGTTCATACCTTTTACAATATCTTCTTTCATTTGTGTCATAACATACATATATGTGTGTATGCACGTATGTATGTTGTTATAATTTCATCTGATATATATTTGTATGTGTATATATTTTTATATATATATACACTTAAAAAATTCACTCTGAAACTGTATATACTGGGTGCCATAATTCAATTCCTATCCACCAATAATATGTTTTAAAAGCTGTTATTTTGTCTGGAATCACAAATACAAAATTCAATTAGAATGTTAGAGTATACAGTGAAAACAGGATTATTATGAAAATAAGCAGACTATGTGTGTTTAGACTCAAATTATGAATGACTGCGAACAGAAAAAATACAGAGTAGCTGAGGCCTAACGTGGTTATAGTAAGCTGTGTTCTACATGTCGCAAGAAATCATTGTTTATACCTCTATCACTAAAATTTAGAATTATGCTGTTTTCTCCACGCTTTAAACTCTATAAAACAACATTTTTCTTTTTCCTTTTTTTTCACAGCACTTGCTGCTAGCAATAAAGTTTATCATGGCTTTTGTAATTCCTGATAAACCAAGAGATATCCAGATGAAACTCGCCAAATTGGAATTTGAATCTTTAGAGGCTCTCAAACAACAGGTAAGAGCATTTCAGATGCAGCTTCATTTTCTCTTAATCCATCATTGCTTAAGAAGTGGAGCAGAGAGTTCTAACTTATTCATCTGTCCTTTCAACCCACCAATGCATGCAAATCAATATCAGGAAAATGCTCTTCCCTTTCAGACAGCTTGAAATTCCTGGTGTGGCTGGTAATGTAGCACCTTATAATGTCTGTTGTTCTTTTGTGTGCAAATATACTTTGTTTATATTGTCACTTTTAAAGGACATTGGTGTCTATGAAACCTCATTTCATCCTCTGGAGGTGTTTGTTATTACAACACTAGAATTTCTTTCATTTCTGAAATGCCATCACAAGTAAACAGTTAACTTGGCTCTAGTATTAATCAGAAGTTGTAAACAGGCTGAACATGTTTGAAATAACTGTGTTGAGAAGTATATACATGTGAGGAAATAGTAATGTTGCCTTATTTTACTGTCCATACAGTATTCTCATTTTATTGTGTAAAAAGGTATATTCTACAGTATACTTAACAAGCATTCCAAAACAATTTAGGAAAATAAGGAACTAGATTGTTTCACTGAAAATTTCTGTTTTAACAAATGATTCCATAGAGTCAGTGGTGGAGATCACAAGAGATGAAGAATGGCATGGGATTAGCTTCAGTAGGTTACAGAGATTCTCCAGAGCTGTTTTTGCAGTGGTGGCATTCTTTAGGAGTTTCTGACTGTACAATGCTAGATGGGATTTCTAAGCTATCTTCCATATCAGAAAACAAACTAAGAATTAAAACTCCAGCACTGAACTGCAGAGACTGGTTTCCCTACTTATTGTTATTTCAGATATTTTCACACTGGTTTTACATGAACATGTTCTTTGTGTGCTCCACATACACATGTGTAAACTCGTCTGTACTATTTATTATGTGTGTAAAATGGAAGGTTACTTTTAAAAGCATCTACTGTAGCTGCATGTGACAAAATGATCTCTTTATTCTGAACAAACTGAGTCTATAAACAATACACTGCCTTTTCTAGTTAAGATCCCACACTTCTGTGTGATACTAGAACATCACTATTGAGGTCAGTGCTGTCTTTCTTAATCAGCCATAACAAACAAAATCCAAATTACAGTCATATCTAATGCCTGATAGTTTTGTTTTGCTTTTCACTAGTAGGTCGATGTGAAGTTACCAGGAGCTGGCCAGGGATCTCATGTGGTTTTTAGATAATATTAAAAGGAACAACACTACATTTCTATTTCAGCTGTTCTTTCTCTGTTTTCATTTTGTAGACAGGCAAAACTAGGTCACCCATTGGAACGTTAAGGTCAAGTGAATATAGTCACCTTTGGTCACAATGTTCCAATTGGAATATATACAGAGTCTCTTTCAATATAAGTGTGCATGTCAGCAGTTAGGTCTTCATCTCCTATCCTAGCATCTGTGCATTCCTACAATAATATATGCCTGATTCCCAGTTTTTCAGGATTGCTTCGTTAATTCAGTAGCGAAAAGTTAGTCTGAATTTCAGCAAGAACCAGAAGCCTGGCCTAGTTCTCACCTATACTTTCAGACTTCCTAAAGGATCTAAGAAGAGTATTGGCTGAATTTCAAGTGCCTCGATAAGTAGTTTAAACACAAGTATATGCCATCACCTTTTTAGTTTTCCTCTGATTGATACTGTGCTGCCTATGCCACAGACATGTAGATATTTGGGCTTTTTTTCTTGTTCCGTAGTGGTTTTTTGAGTGAAAAATGTCTGCATTTAAAAGTAGTACATTGGCACTGCAAAAAGATACCGAAGCATTTATTTTAGAAGCACATTTTCTATTTCTTCCTCTTGTTACTGAGAGTCAGCATGGTAATTTATGCTGTATATCTTACTTTCAAGCAAAAAATGAGAACAACAACATCCCCCAAAACATGTATTTAAAACAACGGGCATAAATATCTGGGGCAAATATGTTGTGGGATCAGATGTTATGGAGAAACTGGTTTGTATACTTCTGTGCAAGTACGCATCACATTCCTTTCTTGATGCTATCCAGACATGCATTCCGTTGTGTTTTACCATATAATCTTTTAGAGTGCTGCTATCTTGGGATGTAGCTATTAGAAGGGTATTAACAATGCCACACTGTAAACCTCTGAGATGCCAAACTAGATTATTAGGCTCTGTATACAGTGCATGGAGAGAAGATCTCCTAATGCAGCTGCTTTGAACAGTTGTATTGATTAGGCTTGGGATCCTTAACTTTAGGCAGTGGGGTTACCTTTGCATTTTCATTAATGTTAAGCTAATTGCTTTTTAACATGGTGCAGTGGGACTGTAACTATTCTGTGTTCAAATGCTTTTGAAGACTTCAGTGTCTATTTGAAAGGGATTTTAGGGAATAGAGTGTCTCAGCTCTCTAATAGAGATGAATAGTCATCATTAGAGCTTGTTAAAAAACCCCTTCTATATGGTGAAAAATGCCATTTAAAAAAAAAGGAATTAATTTTATATTGGAATGTCAGTCTTGTTTTGAAGTTCTCAAACTTTAGGAAAGGTTTTTAGGAACTCCTGAAATGTTTCTTTGAAACATTTCTTTACATAGTTTGTGTTAAGACTATTGAAAGGGAGTAGACTGTTGAATGGGTTGAATAATGTAATCTGTTTTGAAAATACTTTGTTATGATACAGTCCTAGTATCACAACAGAGTTTGTTAATGTAACTCAAGACAAAGTGCATTAATCTTTCTGAATCCAAACTGGGGGATGTGCCTCAGCTGTAGATTTTGCTTCAAATTTCCCTGCTATCCTTCAATGTAAAGAATGATAGAGGAGGCTGGTTTGACTCTGTTTTTGGGGGGAGCTGGGGCAGAGAATAAATTAATGTGAACTTTATCATAGGGGACTGATGACATTATGGATCAAAATTCTTGGAAGAGGAGCAGGAGCGATTCCTTTCACGTTTTCTGAAGTGTGGTCAGGTTCTTGTTGCCTGGAAGGAAGCCTGGATAATGGGCGACTAGAAATGGATATTGTCTGCTGCCGGGGTAGGGTGATGGGCCCTTTTCTGGTGAGCATCTTTCCTGGGGAAGTAGCCACTTGGTAAAGTGGAGTGGGGTGCCTGAGACTCTTCTTGCATCTTTGCAGTACTGTGCTCTGTTGCAGTACTTGCTGCAAGTGCAGAAGCATGCCATGCTCTTTGGTCTGGTTCCTATTTTAAGGAATAGATGTGCCTGCAGGCAGCATGGGAACAGTCAGTTAGTTCTCCAGCGGTTCAGGAATCACCACTGCATACATTGTACATGGAAATAATGATGTAAAACTTGTGTGAGGTCACTATCTAGCATTTTCAGGGCAGTGACAGTAAAAGCGTCACTGATAAGCACTTCAGCTTCTGGATAGATCAAAGCTTAATGAATAGACAAAAAGCCCTCATGGTTGGAGATGGGTCAGCCGTATATCCTCATAAAAGGTCTAAGTTCCAGAAACACAAGACAACCACAGATTAAACAGCACAATTTTCATTTTATGGGCTTGATTGCAGTCACGTTTTCAGGTATTAGGAGATCTCCCCAGTTATTACCGTCTTCCAACTGAGGCAAACATCAGATAGGTATCTTTTTTCTGACTGAAACTAGACCCAGGGAGATGGTAGCCCAGTTAGGGAAAAATAATCATTCATGCAATTATTTTCTGATCATGAAATACAGATAGTAACAACTCCAAGATGATGTATAACTAGTAGATATGTTTCAAGGAAGGATAGAGTGTTAAATGATGAAGAATGGCCTATATTTTCACAAAGTGCAGCTACTTACACAGCATCAATACTAGCTCTGAAAATGCAAAAAAAAGCTTGTTGATATGAAAATGCTTGTGGTTTTTTATGGTACTTTTGCATTAAAACATCTGAATTATCTAAATTGGGTAAAGATGTTTTTCCTTATAGCATCTCCTTCACCACTCTCTCAGCAAAACAAACATAGCCCTGATGGCAGCAATAGAGAAGTACATTTATGTGCCAGAGCTGGCTTTTTCAGAGTAACTATAGAGGAGAAAAACTGTCCTTAAGCTGGAGCAGAAATGCAGATATGGAGGATTTTTAACTCTGTGCATCTCTTCCCAGTTTCATCCCCATCCCTTACCTCCAAGGGGACCTAATTTATAAACATCCTATCATCCCTGTGCTCTTGCTTCCTTCCTTAGTGTTCTAGCCATCAGTGGGCAGTATCTTTCAACAGAAATGCCTTTTCCTTCTCATATGTGAAGCCTTTTCAGTGCTTCCTCTGAAAAAGTGTGTCCATCTGTTAGGTATTTGGTGTCCATCTGTAAATATTCCACCAGAAAGCGACTCCAGACAGATAACAGGCTCATGAGTAAAGGGCCCAGTCTGCTGATTGACAGCTGTCACCCTTCCTCAACTAGCAATAATGAAAGGGGTCAGGCTTAGTGAACACCAGCCTTGAAAATATGCCTCCTTTATCCTCCCTGGTGTATTTCTGTTCAGAGAGTGATAAAGCAATGCTGTTAAGACCTTTTGCTCTTTCATACAGTATTTCCCTTGGCAGTTGTACCATCCAAATGCAATTGCTTAATGGCAGTGGTATAGTCTGGAAATCCATAAACAATTGCTTCAGTTGCTTTAGAGTGATGCCTAGGTGTTTGTAAGTCAGTAGTGTTCCTTCCTAATGATTTCCAGCAGAATAGCAAGTTTTTTGAAGCAACAGTAGGTGCAGCATTCACTACGTTTCCTCCAGCAATGTCAACTGTTTCCTGAAAATGGGTCTTGTGTCTCAGTTCCCTCTCAAGGAAATGCAGGAAATTAAGAATGCTGTGACTGATTTCTGCATCATCGTCATTGACCAGAGACTTCTTCAAAACATGACAGTGTATTAACAAGCTTCTTTTTGAAAAGGATAGTGAGACAGTGACAGAAAGAGACAGGTGTCTCTTCACCTAGGTGCAGTCATATGGAAAGTTTAAACCCTTCCTCCCTCCTTCTGCAGGTATTTTGGTATGCAAAAGTTGCTGTTCTCTCAGTGAAAACTTTCTAATTCAAGTAATTTCAGTGCCTTATCATTGCAATTCACTACACTGCAGCAGCTTTAATAATGGCAAGGTTTTCTGGTTTCTGACTGCAATTGCTGAACCTTGCCATTTCCCCTGAGAATAGTACCCACTAGCAGTAATCACATCCTTTCCAGAAGGAATACACTACGCTGGCCTGTTAGAATGTGTAGCCTCTCTGAGAACAGCTTTCTTTAGCTCAGATCAAAACAGAAGTGTTGCTAACTTAAGGGTCTTCTGTACTGTGTGACATTTGTGCCATTCTCCTGGCACCTCTTCAAGCTGTTGTTCTTGCAGAGATTTTCTATGTATTAACATATCGTGTATCTCAAAATATGACTGTGGATGTGATGGGCCAATAGAGCTGGTTGAATTATCGGTGAGCCTCAGAAATGACCCTTCTCTTTTTGTGGGCAAAGGAAGAGAACAGGATCTTTGTTTTGAACCATTTAACAGTGGAAGAGCATAAGTCATTATTTCTTAGCATCTTGTTTATTTATCATGCAAAATGGGAACTGAAGATAGTTTTTGTGAGTCTGAAACAAACTCAGTGGATTTCTGCCTTATTTGCTGCTATAATTACCAGAATTTAGAGGGACCTGTAGTTTCAGGACTGTCCTCAAAACACCACTGAAGCTTGTTCCATGCTTGCTGGCAATGCTGAACAAACACAGGGCTGCAATCAGACAGGAGGGCAAGTAGCTAACATGAAAAGATTTCATTCAAATAATCAAAGATTTACAAAACAACCTGTAGGAAAGGCTGATGAAACTTGAGCTCAAACATTGAATTTAGGTTAAAACAGTATGCAAGCAAATAAACCATTTGCTTTATATTTTGACACCCCCCTTGCACCCCAAAATATCCTTAAAAATAGCATTGTTTCTAAAGAAAAAAAATATTTTTAACAAAGCCTCATTTTTTTCTGAAAAAATACGTTGCTGCACTTTTTTTGATAGGCTCTACTGGTTTCTGTAATCAGACATAACTCACAGCTGATGTTAAAATAGAACTATTGCTGATCATTGTTGTTTGCTGTAGTTTTTTTTTTTTAAGAGGCCAAACCTGTTACTTCAGTTTCACAAATGCAGTTTTTCCTAGTGAATAGGCAGAACACTTTCAGACATGTCAATATAACATTTGCATATGTTTGGTAGCAGGAGGATATAATGCAAGTAGGATTCATTATATTTTCATAACAGTTTTTTAAGCATAGAATGATATGCACCCAGTCATAGAACAGATTGTGCTCAAACATAGTTTTGCCAGGGTATTTTAAACATGAATGGCTTTAATCCTGGAGCTTGCTTTAGAGTATGTTAATGAAAATTTCTTTCAATATAAAAGTGTTAGCAAAAAAAAGATGAATTGTGGTCCTTTAAGAAAATAAAGTTAAAATCAAGTTTGGGAGGAAGATTTGTGTCTCCCCATTTGTGACTTTTCAGCTGAAGGTGAGATGACAACAAGTCTGTCTGGTTGGGAATAAATTCAACTTTAAACTACGGGACCCTTGAGAGCTAACAGTATAAGTATAAACGTTTAAATAGGTATAATGTGATGGTAGATGATACTTTTTGCATGCTCTTAATGGGAACAGAAACAAATACTGCACCAACTTCCCAGCAGGTGTAATTTTCTTTTTCAACAACCCATTTGTTCTCTGTGGCTGTTGCTAGGGGTAAAATTGTGCAACAAGTTATGTTTCCATAACAGCTGAGTTTCTCTGAAAAGATTACCCATTTTACCTTTTTTCAAATCTGATTTAGAGTCTGGTAGTGGAATGAACGTCAGTTGGTTCAGTACTCTCTTTTTGCCTGATGTCCCAGGTCATTCACAAGATGTGATCTCAACAAGGAAACCTGAAGTAAGGGGATGGGATAAAAACTAGGTTAAAATTGTTCCGGCTGTAAGACTGCTGCAGCTACATGAGGCTTTCCTAGTATCAGAACCCAGAGGAGATCCCAATTATGTGTGTACTGGTTTGAATACAAGGGAAGAAGCTATTCCACTTGCCGTACAAATGAAAGTAAAGTGCACAGTGAGATTTGATTTCAAGAACTCTGGTAACCAGCTTTTTACAGGGCATCCCTGTGTCTATAGTTACAGACTTCTAAATGTGTTTGTACCTGTTACTGAGAAGGTGACAGACTAGAATGAGAAGTAAAAATTAAATCTCTTCTCATGTTAAGATGCCTTCAAAAGAAAAGAATCCCCCGGGATTACGCTTACCATGCTTTGATAATGAGATTGTCTTTATGGAACTGAATAGAACTTGATAATAAAAAATACAGTATTTGTTGCAAGCAGCTGTGGACTCCTACACACCTATTGCATTTTAAATATCCTTTTCCCTGTGCCACCTCAAAAGATCCCAGTGAGAACAATGGACTTTAAAAGGAAGTGCTAGTTTATTTGAGGTAATTAAATGTGACTGTGGAAAGCTTTCTCTAGTAGCAGGAAGGCAGGAAGTAGGATACATCTCAACTTTTTGGAGATGATGATTTCAACCAAATTTTAGATACCACTACCACCCCTCCTCCCAAGAAAATCTCTGTCATCCTGTCTACAGGAAGAGCTCTTTCTGAGACGTAACTGGAGACCAAAGAGCAGGAACCCACAGAATTCCTGAAAAAGAGGAAAAACTTTAAAAGTGGATTCATGTCTGCATGTTGCTAGTGATGACACTTGCACCATGACTGAGTCTTTGCATGTGCTATGCAGCCTGATAATGGTGATTCTAAGAACAGGTCTTCAGTATGATATGTTTCCTACCCAGCCACTGGGGTTTTGTTCATTTTGGATTTTGAAAAATTCTCTGTGCTTCCTGGTGCTGCCTTGAATACTCATACTTTCTGTGGTATGAGAAATAGCATTCTGATATATATCAGAATATAATATAATATAATATATTTTATTTCAGTAAAACTCGTGGCAAATAGTCAAGTTCTTGCCATATTGATTTTTGTTCTGAAATGAGAGATGTAATTACTTGTCTGGATAACATAAAAAGAGAAATAAGAAGTTAATGTGTGTACATTTTGTTTAAATTTGATAGTCTGTATTACTACTTAATTATGTTATATGTACATGACTTTAGCACATGCTTTTGGTATGTTAGAGTAGTCCTTGTGCAAATGTTTTTCCAACTTCCATCACAGAGGACTTTGTCAAGGTGGTTTCATGGACTGCTGCTTCTGGCACTTTCAAATGTCTAATTCTGTACCTTCTCCCAGCATCTAAAGAGCTGATAAAGTTCAAAATGTATTGAGAGGGTGATTTTCAAAAGGTAAAAATTGGTGCTTTTTATCTCCGCTGTGTATTATTTTCCCTATTTTTCAATCTGCGGTGTTGACCTGAACATGTAGGTTAGAGGCATTATTTTAATGGGCAGGCCACAGGTTATTTTATAATCACAGGTATGTACAGGTAAACCAGGCATAGACAGTGTCACCAGTGTATATAGATACAAAACATTTTCACGTAATTCACAAGAGACAGCAACATCCCTCAGTACAGTCAAGGACTGTGTTGCAAAGTAAGAGAGGAGACACGCTACAGGCACTTTGGTCTGTCCCTTACTGAATCCATGCCCCACGCCATCTTTCCTGATAGTTTCTGCTGCAACTATGGCTTGAGATTTAATCTCATAAGGGATCTCTTACTGCAAAGACCACTCCTTTGACTGTCACAGAGTGGACCCTGTCCTGCATGGCTTGGATCCCTGTCGCACAAGCAGTGACAATTTGTGCAGTAGCTCTCCCAACTACTGCTCTGTACCAGTAACATCCATTGAGATGATTTTTTTTTTCTACAAACCTATGTTAAAGGATTAACTTTCCTCTCCCTCACCCTCTCATCTAGTTGGAGTTCAGGATGGATGGAATGGTTGCTCTTCCTTCTCCAAAGCTAGGAAAGACTGCATTGCAGGAGGTTTCAGTCTTTGAATGCCTCTGTCTCTTACGGTGTCTTACTGGGGACACCTGCCTGGCAGGTAGTGCAAGTGATTGACTCCTAGTGAAATTACCACTCCCTAGGAGTCACTGAGTTCCCAAAAGCTGGACAACATACGGCAACATTTGAATTTTGGCTTGGGGTTTTTCTGCCATTCATAATTTTCTAGAACAAATTACCAATTCATATTTCATTTATAGTCTTGTAATTTATGCATATTATTTGGCAGCTCAGTTTTGTCTACTTGTCCTTTTTGCTGCTTCTCAAAATTTGTGATAATTCAAAATTTGAATCTAGTCAAATTTGTGCTGAGGAAAACCTTCCAAGTGAACAGACGGATGTGAAGCAGCTTGGTCCAACAAAGGTGGTTTTATTTGTTTTAACTCCAGTGTATTAGAAGGCTTCTGCAAACTCTACATATGCTCATCCATGTCAGCTGAAAAATAATCGTGTCTGATGTAGGTATCTCTATTGTATCAGAACAGACACCACCCGCTTGTTCATAGATAATTAGCAAGTCTGTGTTCTGTGTCAGTACCTCTTTTCTAAGATTTGCTGTATCCGTGATATAAGGAATTTTGGTATAATGTCTTAAATAATTTTGCCCTTTACCAGTATCCAGACTGATTACCTAGACTATATTTAAACATGATCTTTAAGGGTTTGTGATTTCACAGAATTATAGACTGGTGTAGTTTTGAAGGGACAGCTAGAAGTCATCCAGCCCACATCCCCATATTGAGCTACTTGGTATAACTGAAGCTCCTTGTGGACTAGGAAAGGTCATATTTTTAAAATAAACACTTCCTGCAGAGTGACATTTTGTCAGAGAGGTTTTTGGAGTTTTCTCCTATTTGCTTTGGATGATTAAAATAAAATCCATCTTTTTTTTTTTTCTGGAACACTTTGAACTGTATGAGAGATTTGCTTTGTGAAAATGTGCCATGCATGTGTCAAAACAAAAAGCCCCACCTCTGTCACTAGTAGAGATGTAAGCACTCTAACTCCAAGTTGAGTATGCATGTGTGGCAGGACAGCACCAGAAAAATTTAGTGTATGTGTCTCACAGATATGGTGAGGAAAGTAATGTTTTCATTAATAATTGTGTAACTGTGGTGGAGATACACTGTTCAGTGGTAGACACTGCTTGATTGAAATGAAACTGGTAAATGATAAGGAACTGCAGAAGATTTGATCCCTTAACAGGGCATGACAGGATGTCCAGTGTCTGAGGAAGACACAGAAACTCTGTGCATGAAGGGGAAGGGAGATTGAGAGTCCCTTTTTCTCCCTGTGCCAGCTCAGGCAACAAAACTAGGACCCTGTGTTGAGTCACTTTGGTAGAAGCAGGTGTGAGGTTTCTACCAGAAAGAACTTGCTTTTTTCTTCATTTCCTGCAAACCTGCTAGCTTCCTTACAAGGAGACTGGTAGCACTTGTGTTACCAAAGGAACTTAGGTTTGGCATTTCTTAATGGGTATATATGATTAGGGAATCAGAAGGGAGCTCTGGTAGCATACCAAGAATGCAGGAGATGATGATAGGAAAGCCTGCAGAGATTAGGCTCTGACCTTTTGTTCCAGTATCAGCAGTTCTTTATAATACATGTACAAGTGATTCTCATAAATTATGTGACAGCCTGAACCAGCAGTTTGTAACCTTTGCTGCCATAACACAGGGGAGATTATTTAGGGACGATTTATTTAGCTTGTCAAGAAAAAGGTGAGAGATGTTGTTATGTAAGTTATGTAGGTACGTGTTTGCTAGTGCGTGGAAGTGTAGTGGGAGACCTTTTTGACTGCTTGATAAAACGTCATGTGGCCCAGTGTCTGAAATCAGACATTACATAAAGGAGGCATGATTTTGTATCTGTGAAAATAGGTGAACGTTGGTCCAGACGAGAAAACAGGCGTATCAGGGACAAAAAGAACTTTTATCAAAGATAGTGTGCCATCTCTACCAGCATCCACAAACAGATGTCTGGAAAAGAGTAGGGAGGTGTGGCAACTAGGTGGTGTCCTTCCTCCTAAAAACTCTCATAATTTCCAGTCATTTCTAGCTCTTGATTTTTCTAAGACAGGTGCAGTATCTTTGTATTTAGTAATCTTCAGTTATTTTCTCTTCCACAGTAGTGTTCTGTTCTCTTTTGAACCATTTTTAGCTTTAGGGTCCACAATATCCTTCAGCAAGAAGTGCCACAACTCATTATTCTTGGTGCCAAGGACATAGGTTGATTATTTGCAGATGTTTTAATATATTTTAATTGGGTTTGGTGGGAAAAAGTTTTTAGCTTTTACATATAAGAGGAGGTATTTGGCTAAATTGTCATGGAGGTCATTTTGGCTTCTGTAATATATGAGTTTGAGTTTCTGTAACTTTATTTTATGGGCTTTGTGGAAAACATGATGGCTGATTTGCTTTTAGTTTGTTAATGATGCTTGCAAATTTGCTTTAAGACAATTAGTATAATCAAATCACATGCTTCAGGGCTTTAGCTAACTCCTTTTTTCCTCTATTTGTGTATAGATGGTCAAATAACGTGCATTGGTGCAAAGAGTCCTCTTTCTTGGAGGCCAGGTTAACATTTTGCTAATACAATGAAAGCCAGACCGATTACCAAATTTGGGAAGATTCAAGTTGGCAAGATTCCTGTGGTTTCTTTTCTTCCACCCCATTACAGTACCTGAATTGACCTACCTAATCTATTCCTTGTCACCATAGTGGGGATATTGGGTGCTATGGGTACTTTCCTGTTCTTTTTTCATGGAAAATTGCTTAATCTGCCAAAACATGAAAAGTCTTGAATACTGTCAGTTTGGTAGTTGTCATTAGACAAGATATCATGACTTGGTGGTGGTTGATCACATGGCCTGTTGTGTTTTTTGAAGTATGTTGGGCAGTTACACCACAACGTAACACTGCCATGATATTGTTTATTTTCTTTAAATAGCTAAGGTCGTTTCTATCACTTTGGACTGTCACACTTAAAAGTCCATTCTTTCAAACTCTGTTAACTGTATGGAAGAAGAAAATGTTGCACTGATGAGGAATAGGTTTGTATTCCTGAATATATTGGGTTATTTACATGTGTGACTCTTACATAAAGTTGTATTGTGCATCTGAAATTTTTATTTAATTATAAATTAAACATTCCATTAGTAATTAACTTTCTTATGAGAGGTATTTATGTGCAGAAGGGTCAAGAATTTGTTTCATGTGAGGAGTACTTAGAAATAGATTGAATCTTTCTGCTGTTTGGGACCTCCTGTGTTTCTAGGGGGACATTTTGCTTAGGGAGTTCTGGCCAGCACCTCCATAATGTGCAGCCAAATTCCAGCAGCCCCTGCCTTCTGCCTACCAGTTGAGTTACATCTTTCCTTTGAAACTACTGATTTATTTTATTTATTTTCTTAAAGGCATCTTTATAGTCACAATAAGCAGGTTTTTAAAAGTTCAACTGAGTATAGACAACTGCTTTCCCTGGGGGATATGCATTTAAAAGTTACTGTCTTTCTACTTGGTATTGTGCGTGCATAATGTTTTCCAGCGAACATTAATCATACCCAGTAGCTTTGAGGGCAAAACTGTTGCGCTAAGATAAACATTTGAGAGTCTGCTTTAATGCCCAAAGCCTCTTAGCTTTTTTAGGTCAAATTATCTTGTATCCTCTGACTGTGTTTCTAAACATGCTACTGCTAAATGCTACTTTTTAAATTCAGATTCGGTGTTCCATTTTTGTTGACAAGGTTAAAGAGAGGGTATCTCACAATTAAAGTCCCAACTTCAATGGCAAGAAAAACAGAGCGGTTCTACTTCCTTAGAGCTGGCACTTAAGAAGGATGCTGGTTGTTTCAGACTTACAGTAGCATCTCTGCTTTTTGTATTCTGCCAGTGTCATTATAATACTGGTGCAAAATGAGGCTGTTAGGCTACAAAAATGTGCTAGGGGTTAAACTTTTTGTTGACCAAGAATGTATAAGTTCATTATTTATACTTAGCATTTCTGGAAAGAAATAGTGTTTTCTGCAAACTATAAAATATTATAAACAAACATGAAAAAAAAACAGTTATGTATTGTGTAACTATCCTAGAAAAGGCAAATAGAAGTAATTTTCTTAAAATTCTATTGATATCAGCCAAGATCTCAGATATCAGTTGGTAAGAACTGTTTTTTCACAGGATATGTTCAAAAGTTGTAGCTTTGTTAAGTACTTGACTACTGCACAACAAATTTTGTTTCCCTTCCTTCTCAGTGAATGCCCTTGGTTAATATTTACCATCTACTCAGCTAGAGATTAAATTACAGGGGACTGAGAAGAAAAAGCACTTGTAAAAACACAGGTTTCTCCTGCTGTGAAACCATGGCTGTAGCGTGTGCAAAATGTGATTTTTCTAAAGTTAGGTTTACTGGCAGGGGATATATGTGAAAATGTCCAAAAAGCAGAGACCTCATCTGTTCCTGCTGGTAGCTAACATGATGCCATTAACGTCTGTAATCTAGGGGAGCTCGGCGGGCGGGGGAAGTGAGGGAGGATTGTTAGGAGTTTTTTAAAATATCTTCTTAAAAGCTGGATAGTGAGAGAGTTAGAGAGGGAGAGCTGTCAGATAGTCAAATATCTGGGAGATGGTTTGGCTGTCACAGTACATGAAAGTTACGTAAGGTGTATAAGCATGTTACATAAGAGCTCCCCCATGCTCCAGGTCACCGGCTGCTCTTCCAAAACTCGCCACCACCCGCCTGAAACCAGCCCGGAAACACAGGCAGCACTCTTGGAAAATGGGCATCTCTGTTATTTCTGCAGGAAATAACCAGTGGCAGCAGGATTGCATGAAACATACATATTAAGATGTTCAAAAGTGATACGATGATTTGTAAGAACAGAATCAAGTGTCCATGAGAAATTTTTTTTTTTTTCCTTAAACTGAGTATCAGTATAAAAGAGCAAATCACATACAGCAACTTGTATTGCAGTGGAATATGTTTCAATAGTATGAGATGGTGGGGAGTTTTTAGGCCCGGCAGTTTTTAGGCCTGCTGTTTATATACAGTCTGAATAAGCATTTCTTTGCATTTGGAAACGAGAATTGCAGCTCAGCAATTTTTTTGCTAGTTATTTTGTTATTGCTAGTAAAATCTTCTGAGATTTAGCTGCAATTCTCCTGCAAATAGAAGCATGGATATTTCTCATGGGGGAAAATCTTCTGAGGCTTCTTTAATCCATCACAGTTTAAGATCAAGATCTCTAAAGGTGCTTGGTGATGAACCTTTTCCAACCTCTGCAGCACATTTTAATGGTAGCAGTAAGAGCTCAATTCTTCATGCTTCGGTCAGATAGCTACAGCTCCTTCCTGACAGCATGCTAGATTTAATTTATATTACAGGTTAAATGGTTGAAATCACTGTAGAAACTGTAACAGATAACAGATGAGAGCTCTATAAGACATTCTCTTCTTAAGTTATTGGGAAATTGAATTCAGCTTTGCAAAGGAGTATTCTTTTTCATCCCTCAGTCTCCGCTCAAAAACTTGCTTGGAGGTGGGAAAGGCAGCACAATGCCTACATGCAAATGGCATGGAGTGTTTGCAAGAACTTCTCATCCAGATGTTGTGGAGCACAGATGACATGTCCAGAGGCCAAATGCTGACAAAGTGCTACAGTGGTCACTGTTCAAACAAAAGAGGAGCAGTATTAATTCCACTCTGTCCAGAAACAGTTCGCTTTGGTCGTGGGATAGTCACCATTGAGCTGAAGCCTCCGTACCTGACCAACATTGAACTAAACTGAACACGTTTTTTGTTAGAGACTGCTAATATGTAAGTCCAGCCTATAGCCCAATTACCTCTTCTGCCTGATGGTGCTTCTCAGAACTGCACCTGGGGTCTGTGTTCATATCCAGCATTGCTGTCTCTGGCGTGTTACAGTGTTGTTGGTGCGATTTACTGCCAGAGTGAGGGGCAGTTCAGCTGCACGTCAGACCTTTCCCCCAAGAAACAACAAAATTTAATGGAGATTCACTTGCTAAGTAAAATGAAGGAAATTCTGTCCATTGCCAGTCTAAACTTAATCACTAACTTGCTGTTTCAGTCTGTTGGCTGGTCCTATAGTAACCTCAGCTTTCCATGAACTCTACGAAGAGACATTTGGCAGAAGTTACTGCAGCCTGTTTTCCTACATCAGTGCCATGAAACACATTTTGTCACCTCACAGTTGCTGGGATCTCAATGTCTAGTTTGTGAGCAACTGCTTTTGCTTCGTTAGTGCGAACTGGGTTTTGTGTCTTTTCCTTGAGGAAGATCTCTGTCCTTATTTCCCATGTCTAAGAAGATAGCCCCATGAAGCTGTCCTGCAGTTCCTGTTCTGTTTAAGTAGAACATTTCACACAAACATCCTGTCCACATATAACTCATTACTAGTCACTGGGAACAAGGTCTCTGCAGGCAGTCTTTATGTAATAAAATTATATAATACAGTTATTTACATGTTGAAGTAAGTATGTATATGCTGTATGTATAGCCTGTGTTCATCATGCTGCACTGTAATTTTTTGGCTCGGCAGAATTTATATCTTACTGGTTCTTATCTATAAAGAAATGGGGAGCTGCTTGTTTCTTCTCTAGTTGGGATTTCAGGACCGGCAGTCTGCAACAATCATGGACGTCAAGTGTATCACCAGCAAATCCATACAATATAACTTAAAGAACCAGTCAAGGTAAAATAGTGTTTCTTTAGCATTGAGTCTTTAGGTAAACAAGGGGCAAACAAGTTGGCTCATTGTTCCTACAATGAATTAGTTCTGTACACCAATCTGCAGCCAGATGGTTACCTTTATCTGACAAAAAGTGTCCCTGAGTCTGAAATAAATGTGGTTTACCGAATTGTTTGGTATAAAAATAGTCTTCTCCCCTTCCTGCCCTATTCTCTCAAATTTTGTACCTGCTTTTTGTATTCTGTCCATTGTGTTTTGTTCTGAAAGGGTTTTCGTCTTTATTCATTTTGGTGTGTAGACTCTTCTAAAATCTTCCCAGTTTCGCATTTCTTTGTTTTACGTAATATTCCATGTCTCTATGGGAGAGATATTGTTAGGTTGTCATGCAGTGAGTTTCCTGAACCTGATTTCATAACTACACTCTTTGCCTCATTGCAGTTCACCCTGGACTCTAATCAGCTGTTAGGCATTTTAAAGTCTCCGTACAGTGAGTATTTTGTAAACATCCATTTATTTGCCGCTATGAGTGTTCCACAGCTCTACACAAAGTGACAATGGAATTAATCCGGGAAAAGAAATTAGCTGAAAAAAGTCATTTAAGTGCCCATGCCAGCCTTGCTCTGCTAGGCAGTCTGTTTACATTGATTTTATTAGGACACAAACAAAGAACTACGAAAGAAAAGAATCTATTCTGAATTGTTTGGTTCACTCATCACACTATTCAGTATTTGAACAAAATCTCCCAGCCTCTCAACGAGATTAAATTGCATTTAATTTACCCTCATTATGCACACATTTTTGTTATAACACTCAAAATACTCAGTTCTTGAAGGCCTTCATTTCAGTGATAACAGAATGTGATGGTTTCCAAAGAAAGCCTGGTGCAAAAAAAACCTGAATACTGAAACCTGAAATTGAAAGTTGAGGAAGGTGGAGGAGTGACAGGAAAGGTAGTTTGCACATGGCACACTTAGAAGATCTTGTACCCTTGTTTGCTTTTTAGCTTTGCATTGATACCAAAATCAAGCAATTTTAATGTCTTCACAGTAGTAAAAATAATGAGCAATTCCTGCATTCACTGTCATGTTGAAATGTATATTAACTGTGAGTTTTCTCATTCTATTTGAAGTACATTTTTATTTTCATAATACACTAACTCCTGTGCACATACACACATCTTTATACGTATATATACACATCTTTATAGGCACCTGCATGTGCCTCTGGGTCTGTACATAGCCATATTGTTTTTTGGTAATACCGAATCAACTTGTCTGTAACAGTTTTTAAACGCTGCATCATTCAGTAGCTGCTTCATTTAAATTTTATTTGTTTTTTCAGGGGTTTTTAAAGGTTTGGTGGTTTTTTTCCTCTTGGGTATATGTGCTGCTTGTGGCCCCTATCATGCATATGTTTCTGTGGAAATAAAATTTTCTGTATGAACTGTTCCTTCTCTTGTAAAATAACGTCCATTTTCATCAGTCTTTTGCGATAGGGGTTCAGTAGTTTGACTAGAAAGGCAAGGCTAGTCATGAGAAATTTTTAGACATATTAAATCCTGGAACAGAGAAGAGGAGTCTGGTTGAATTTCACCAGCAGGAATGGAGAATGCAGATTTAAGATGGGCGAGTGAGTGATTCTTTTACAGCTGAGTGGAAACAATAATTTCTGCAAACTGGATTGATGAATGAATGCTCTGGGAATGTGCTTTGTAACTTTCTGACAATGTGAGATAATAGAAGTTAAGGAGTCCTGTACATGTGAGGAAGAAAATATATTTTTAACAGCATAAAACTCCTATTGCTGATTGGAAGTATTTGTGTAGTACTGTAGTACTTTTGCAATCATAGCTAGGACTATTAAAATACCTACAGTGAATATTGTATAGACATATTGGGAAAACTTGCTTTAGATATGCCAGTCTCCCCCATTCCTTGAAGAAAGGCAGAGAAAGAGGTTCCTCAGAACAGGAATCAAACTTTAAGTTATGAGCAATTTATGAAGGAACCTAGCCCTCTCTGTTATCTGAACATGGAGCATCTTGGGACAAGTCTCCCTCAGGGTGAAGTGCGGATATTTCCATGGGTAGATACCAGCTAAGAATTTGGTCCATAATTTAAATCCTGTCTGAAAATGGAAGTGTTTATATTTTGACCAAGAAAGGTACAAAATTAGATATGTCATGATTTACTTGAGGGTGAATAATGGGGCCCATTAATACAAGACTGAATTTGAGCTTCAGAAAATATGAGTGTCATCCCCTATCAAAGGTCCTGCTTGGTAGTGTCTCTTCCTGTCCTTTTTTGTGCTTTATTTAAACAAAGTGGCTTCACTGAAATGATGAATGGAATGTCTTTTTAAATGTTAGTCCTCATTTTTACAGATACTTTGTCTAAACATAGATACATAGAAAAAAGAATGTATGCGTAGAAGTAGAGCATTGGGTGTTTTTTTGCTTATTATCCTGTTCATTTTTTTATAAATATCCTAGATCAGTTTAAAGAACACTAGGACCAAAATTACATGTTTGTTTGTTTATGCCTGAAGGTCTTTGCATTTTCACTTTCAGGTTTGTTTCCTCCATTATCATAATCACTCTCTTACGCAGAGGGACAGTATACAATTGAGTTTCCTGGAGAGTGTTATGCAAGAATATCATCATTTGCCAAGGGCAGTGGAAAATAAATAAATAAATGAATAAAAGCTGTTGTCAGGGAACAGCATTGCAAACAGTTTCTGTTCTGATTTTAAAAACTTTTGCACCTGCACTGTCTATAAAATTAGCAATTGGAAATTTGACTTCAAATTGACTGAATCCCTTGAAATGAACACACTAGAGCAGTCTTTGTTTCCAAGGCAACAATCAGCCCTGTTCCTAAGGACTCAAAAGGTGTTTAAATGACAAGGTTGTCTTCAGAACACATCTTACTAAATTTAAATTTTACATTCATTCAGAATATCTGGAACTGTAAAACTTTCATAATGTAAAGTACAGCTCTCATTATATCTTTACTCAGTCATGAAAAGAACTCACTCCTACAAAATATATTCCCTTCCCAATACTATACTCTAAATATGCTACAGGTCATGCTGCATTTTCAGTTTCTCAGTGTTACTATTATAGGAGACAAGTAGTGATATCTATAGCTAAGATTAGATAATACTTTCTATTACATTAAACTACAGTATTAGAACTATAGCAAAAATAGGTTCTGGAGGACATGGTAAAAAAGCCAGTCAGATGTTTTGGCAGATCTAATCAGATCTAATGAAGAGCTCTTAGCCCCCCCGCAGGAAAACATGTTCATGATAAATGATCAGAGTTTTATGAACTGTTCTTTATACATTAAGAGTGATTTTTTCAGGATACTTTTTATGAATGCTCATGGAGAGTTTTTCCATACTTGTGTGGCAGCATGAAAGAACAACAATTTTGAGGGAGAAGCATGCTAGCAAGGGATTCTTTGGCAAAGCCACGAGAAGAGTTAGTTCTCTGTGTCAGAATGGAGCAAGTGGATGCAGAATAGATTACAGAACTTCAAGAAGTCAGAAGAATTTGGTTTCATGTGAAGGAACAGTAGGCTGAAGAGAATGGTGATAAAGTTAAAGGCACAGATCAGAAAGATAATTTAACTAGTGACATTAGTGGTTGTTGGGGGTTTTTATGGAAGAGAGGGAGGGAAGAGTGCAGACAAAGTCTCAGATTCAGCTGACATGGAGACAGAGGAATTTGGTTTTGGGATAGGTTTCATATCTGTGAATGATTCTTTGCTCTCTGGTTACATATTTTCTTTCATGAATTGCAGTTCGAGTTTTTATCACATTTTATAGATTTGTCTAGCTAGTTTGTGAAGAGTAGCTTTGGAAAATAATGACCTTGAGGCAATAGTATTGGGGAGAAGCAATTTACTTGATCATGTAAGTACTTCTGCAAATCCTTTGAGACAATTTTCAAATTACCGTTTCTAATTCCTTGGAAATACATTGACTTGAAATTGTAACATATTTAATTTTCTTTATACAGGAAAGATTTGTTTTGGAGGTTTGTTAATCAACAGATATACTTCTGGGAGAGATATCATTATAATGGTTTGCAAGGCCTCGGTTGTTTTCTAAAATACACGTATTAAAACCTGTGTAGCTTTTCTGTAGAGTTGGAATGGTGAAATATACAAATCTCTTTCACTTCATTGCTTTTTAAAAGAGTCAAGAAACATGGAAGTCTTTATCTGGAGTAATCAGCCCAACTCCATTAGCTTTGGGAGCCTCTCACTCTCAAGCCCAGAGGGATTTTTTTTTTGATGATGTTTAAATGCTTAAAATGCCTAATGTTTTTAAAGACCTTCTGAAACTTATATCAGCATTAATCATCAGGACCAAAGTGAGGAGTGACGGTTTGTTAATGATATAATAATTGTAAAATGGGACTGAAGTGAGAAGTAGTAAATTGAAGGGAACTTGCCAAACCACAGCTTTGCTTCTTGTGCTCTGGATTTTTATTCCACCCAATATTTGTACCTCAGTCTAAGGTACATGATGTTCAGTGAGTGAGGTTGCTTTACCTAAATATATTTTTATTTTCACTGTTTAATGGCAAGGTAAATACTTTTTTTTTCTCTGCTTACAACCTAAGTGCTGTTTCTTGATTTACATGGTGTTTATTATTCAGGATACAATCTATACTTAAGCGGTGTAGATTCAGAATTGTCTCATTTGCAAATAAATGGTAGCTCTACGTAAGTTTTGGATCTTCAAAATTGTAATTACACTCACTACATTTTTGTTTTTCTTGTTGCCTGCCTAATGTATTCCTAGTTGTAAAGAAGATAGGGATTTTTCAGAAATAATGTATGATAATGTAATCAAAGCCAAAGTGGGATTTTCAGAAATGCTGGTGGATTAAGTGTCTAATTTCCACTGTCTATCACCACAAATTATGTGTGGCCTTTAGACATTTTTTGAAAAGGTCACCTTTCATTCATTGCAGTTGCCAAATACAAAACTAAATCAAAGCTATTTATAATCTTCAACCTCAAGTAACTTTCATCAGACTGGCTAAGACTACTTTTTGGGTGTGCATCATCCAGAACAGTCTGTGCAATTGAGGTGTTCCTCATAACTGCAAACAACTGGAAAGCTCTTCACTTAATCCAGCAGTGAAATACTTCATCTTGAGCATTGCTGGGCTGCAGAGAGGAGTTTTCAGTAGCCTCAGAAGAGACAAGACAGGTTTCCTCTTTCCTAAGAGTAGCTGACTGGCTCTTCTATCCTGCAATCATTTCTAAATGTGCTTGTGCTCTAGATCTTGTTTTATTCCAAGTTTCTTCTGGTTTTTATGTTGTACAGTATGATTGGATGCAATATAAGGAAATCAGTAAACAAAATACCAAATCACTTTTGTCCTGGGAGGCAAGATTCCATAGTAATTTAGATTCTGATGAAGCACCTAGAGGTTTAACACACTCTTCTAAAATGCATTCTATAAGACACTTGCTTTCATTGAGCTGCCTGGTGCTCGTCAGGTGCTGCATTTGCTGAAAAATTTGGTTTGGTGTATATAAATCAGAAGACATAACTATTTATTGAGGTATGTCATCACTTGAATTTACTGTAAATTCAAAATAGCATGAAATGCATGACAAAGACTATAATGCTCTGTTACACAGCAGTTTTTCTGCTGTCTGTTTACATACTATGCTGTAAATTCTGTAGTATCTTTTTATGCTTTTACGTGTTTCAGAAATTTCAAAGTTTCATAGTAAAAAGGCTTTACAGTACTTCTAAATATAAATAAGCTTAAAAATAAATCCTGCAAAACTGCAATAATCCATTTAATAAAATGCCCATTTTTATAAATGCCCTGAAATGAGTGGGTGAAAAATTGTGTGACACATCATGTGGGCTTAATCTGTTTCGTATAAATTTGCTGTGAAAGCTCTAGTTCAATATAGATAATGTGCAATCTGTTCTAAACATCCAGTTGTACAATAAGGGTAATTTGTGGGAGACAGTTATGGATCTCAAGAGCCCTTTCATCATGCAGAGTATTGAATTAATCTCCTCCTAAATGCTCATTCAGAAAGTGCCAGAAGACTGCTCTGTTTGGTTGCCATGGCAGATATTATTCTCCTGGCTCCTTGGAGAGCTACATTTCTATAAACTATGAGTGTTTTCAAGTTTATCAAAGCAGTAAGTTGTAGTTACTCTGATTTTTTTGCAGTTGACAGTTTCCTTCTGCCATATGCTTGCGTTAATTTTATTCTTTAAAAATGTAAAATTTCTTTTTACTTGCTTGCTCTCTCAAATAGAAAAATAACTTTCATTTAGAGACAAAAAAGGGCAAAAAGGTGTTTTGAACATAGAGTCTTACGGTCTATTTTAGATAAGAATAAAAAGAAATCAAATAATTGGGTACCTGTATGCTGAGAGATTAGTGAAAATGGCAGAACTCTGATAAATGCTGGTTGTAAACAGGGAAGGGAATGAAAATCAAGACTCTACTTTTATCAAGACTGTACAGGGACAGATACTGTGAAGGAGATTGGACTGATTTCTTACACAATAAACTTTTCCATTTGCATGTTCTCCCATTGCAATCTGCTTATAGGCAGCAGAACTAATGAAGCCTGAGCTCCTCAGGATTTATGTCCTGTCTTTCCTGAGCCTATAGGCAGCTGTGCACATGTCCTCATTAAACAAGTGGCAGCTACTCTGAGCTACAATTCTGTTTTCAGTGGTAGGCTGTTGGTTTGGATTTCCCTTCATACACAGCTACTGATTTTCATAAGGTGAAGAGACACTTGGCATCCTTGAGACCTCTGTGAAGTTATGACTTCTGTTGAAATTGGCTGGTGGCTGGAAAGTTACTTTGTGGTCCCTTGCTCCATGGCCCTGGCCCTTTAGACATCTGATTCAGGAGATTTTAAAGAGACATACTGTCACTGTGAAAACTGCAGATTTAAGGAGACAGTTGTTGGCCACCACTGAAATTCAGAGACTTGCTTGAATTTTAGAGTTATTATTTAGTAATTATTCTGTAGTAATGCATGCTGTCAGTTCAAGGTATGTGATTATGTTACTTGCTTGTCCAGATGCCTGTTACGATTTGGATGACCATGTGCTTTGAACACTTCAGCTTCAGATTTTTTTTTTTTATTTAACTTTGGTGTTTTGGTTACTCAAGATAATTATACTCAATATAAGCCTATCACTAAGGAGACTAACAGGGTAACAAGCCATCAGAATTTGCAATGAGATACTTGCCTGCATTTACTTAACCAGATACACCTATCAGTGTTTGATTTAGTGCTGAGCTCACAGGAAATTCTGTGGTCCTGACATCTGAAAAGTAACCCCTTTGTTTGCTACCCAATTACCAAACTCTGCCCTTCCAGAGACATCCAGAAGCAAAGCTGTTCTTGGCGGTCCTGTGCCAGCTGTGCAGCTGAAAGACTCTCAAATCTAACTCCTAATCAACTGTTAATATGTGGGAGGATACTGCTTTGAATCAGTGACAGTGTGAAGGATCATGTGGACAGGCATCGAAGGGAGGAAGGGAAGCTGCCCATTAATAACTGGAGTTGTCAGAAGTGTTTTGTTGATATGCAAATCTACCATTTACCTACTTCCAAGTCCTTTTTAGTTTAGCATGAGGGGACACAGCATACGTAAACTCTACAGGTACTGGATAAGCAATAAACTTGTTATGAATAATTGTAAATAACAAAGCAATAACTTTGTTATGAATATGCACCCACAGTAGGAAACTGTGTGTGGATGGCATGTGTTAGTCTTCCTGGGAGAGGAGATTTGGTGTGTGCACAAAACCGCAGGGGAAGGCAGATATTTAGAGAATTGAGAAACTCTGAGTAGGATTATACATCATAAAGCACTGGAAATGGATTCATTACCATTGCATTTTCTCCTTAAATCAAATTTGTTTCTAGCACAAGATTGTGGAAAATGCCATTCTGGCCAGTACCTACATGTAGTTCAGACTGCCAACAAATCTGTTAGAGACCATCCCATTGAAACAACAGCTGAACTATGAAATGGTTGAATTGTGAAACAGAGAAAATTTAATATAAGAAGGTTAGTCACAGTAATATTAGGGGGTTTTCAATACGCAAGCAAAATAGGGAGCACGTTAAGTGGAGCAAGTAAGGCCTGACGTGTTCATGAAGGATGTTGGGGGTTTTTAACCTGAATGTCTGCAACAGTCAACATACAAGCATTGCCTGTTTTTTCATTGTTCTGCAGAGCATCATAAAGACGGGATTGCTGCTGCATTTGAAGTCTCATACACTTCTGTGGAAAAGCAGCAAGGCTTGACATTTGAGAAATTCAAGAGGTTTTGTGTTCAAAGAAAGCTGGTTAGGGTCAAAGAGCATGTCAGTCTTTAATTAGTATTCAGCATCCTTTTAAGTTAGCATGGTGAGTATTTTAGATTTTAATTGCCTAGTGTGTAATTAATTCTTTACACACTATGCTGTAAAAACTGAAATATTTCTTTTGACGAGCTGAAAATAACATTTTTTATTATTCCTACAGAGAGTAGGATATTGAATATTGTATGTAACAGATTATAAAGTACTAAAATGCATTCTGGGGTAATTTAGCAAGCAGACAACAGTGGAGTTCCTTTAACCTTCTCTTCCTGAAATGAGTATTAAACTGAGGTGACTAACATTCTACATTTTTGTCAGCTCAGTATAACATTCTGCAAAGAACTTTCTGAAATTGTGGGACATGTACTGCAGCTTTCTATAGACAAGAATATATACATCATTGGATGTGTATCAGTCTCAGTGTTGCTCTGTTACAGAAGCAATATTGTGTTGCTGCTCTCTTTATTTAATAAGAGACTGAAGTCTCCAATATTCAGAGGGAATTTTCATAAAACCCAAATTTATTTATGTACATGGAAAGCAACACACCATTATATAAATAGCTGTGCTTAACCAAAAGAGTAAGTTTTCCTGTATGTGCTCTCAGGATTGGTTCTCTTTGATGTGCAGCTCTAAGGATAACAAGTAACAGGGCATGAGGTGACAGGTAGCTCATGTGCAAAAGAGAACACTGTTTAGAGCAGGTCTTTAGGGGAGATAATGTCTTTTTTGCTTCTGAGAAGCAGGCTGTCAGAAGGTTTCAATGGTACTGTTAGGCTCTGCATACTAAAGCATGCTTTTTAAGATGCCAGCTCATATAAAACGGATTAGAGAAGCCAGGAGGAAAATATCTGCCAAAAGAACTAAATTCAGACAGATAGGTTTTAAAGCTTTATTGTATTTTAAAGTTTTAGTCAAATAAATGAAAATTAAATGGAAAAGCACGCCTAGAATCAAATAGAACATTTTATAAGTTAAGGTACTACAATAACAATACTCTTTTTCTTTCTTTTTCATTTCTTTTCTACTGACAACAAGTAAAACTTCTGCTAGCATTTCAGAGCAATTGTGCCTCTGTAGTTTGCTAGGTTATTCACCCAATAATAGGAGCAATGTGCACTATTTATGGCTATCTATCCTCTAAAATAGATCAAAACCAGAAAGATTTGCTTTTCTGAGAAGCATTTGGAGAATCTGAAGTTTATTAGTTTAGTTGCTCTGTTTGGTTTTGGATTGGTTGGTTGGTTTTTCTTCCTCATTTATAGGCTTTGCTGACTTTTTTTTTTTGAGAGTGCTTTAGTTTTTGAGTCTTTGTTAGGCCTGCGTAGGCAATCCATTATTTTTTTGTCTGATTACCTTCTTTTCTTAGGAGAATCTTCTTTTTTTCTTTTTATCTGTTTCCTCAAATGATAATAGTATCATTCATATTCCAGGGTTTTTTTTTTTCTCTGCTGTCTCAATTTTTGTTTCATGTGGAATGAACTACAAAACTTCCAAAAGTCAGAAGAATGTGGAATGTGTGGAGAGAAATGAGCCATAGCCTGTACTATCTACCTTGTTATCTCAGAGCAAACCTGTCCCAGAGCAATATATACTGCAGCAATGCACATCTCAATTCAGGAGTCTGCTGCTGTTCTGTGACCTCTCCTTGGTCCCTCAGAGCAGAGGAGGGAACACTCAAAACATGTCTTTTTGGGCCAGAAATTGTTACCTTGTCAGACACTGAGTGTTTGGTAGGGTATTGGCTTATTACGAAAGAAAAATACAAGCCAGAAAGGACCATCTCCCAGATGAAATATTGGAATGAATTAATGGGGCAGTTGAGCAGAAAGGATGGAGAGGTGAGGAGAGTAATTATCTCTTATTAAGAGAAAAAAAAAGGAAGGAAAAAGCCAACAACTCTAAAACCCCAGGAAAAAGCAACAAAGATGTTCAGCTTGATAAAGGAATGACTTTCCTTTTCAAAGATGAAAACCAGGTTTTGATACTGGAGCAAGTGCTGTTTTCATGCTGGAAAAAAGAAGGCTCTGGATGACCTAATTGTGGCCTTCCAGTACTTGAAGGGAGCTTACAGGAAAGATGGAGAGAGACTGTTTACATGGGCATGTAGTGATAGGACAAGAGGTAATAGTTTCAAGCTGAAAGAGAGTAGGCTTAGATTAGATATTAGGAAGAAATTCTTTACTGTGAGGATGGTGAGGCACTGGAACAGGTTGCCCAGAGAAATTGTGGATGCCCCATCCCTGGAAGCAAAGGCCAGGTTGGATGGGGCCCTGAGCAACCTGGTCTAGTGAAAGGTGTCCCTGCCCATGGCAGGGAAATTGGAACTAGGTGATCTTTGAGGTTCCTTCCATTTTGAGCAGTATTGTTCTAATGTTGTCCAGATTGGTTGATCAAACTTTCAGGGATGTGACCAATTAGAGTTCCTTCAAAGACACGTTAAAAGTTTAAATTTCAATGCAGAGAAAGTATTTTGCCGGTTTAGCAGACATGTGTAGGCATGGTGACTCCATAGCTTTTTATAGGAAAGAAATAGGAAAAAATTGAAGGATTTTAAAAGTTTTTGTAATTATTTTGGTAATCCTCATGTAGGATATGGTACATCTGCCAGAATGGGTCACCAAACCCAGGTTTTTAATATTCAGGTCATACTCTGAGACAAAAGAACTGTGTGTTAGGTAACTCTTTATTCTGTAGTGTTTATTTAGTTGTAGCACTTAGAGGGCTTAAGCACATTAGGACTTCTGTTGCCTTAGCTCTCTGTAAAAATGCACAAGTGTTAAGTTCCTGCCCCAGAGGTTTTTTGGGTGTCTGTGCTGCCAGGCACAGGTCACCATCTGCTTGCCCATGCAAGTTTTGAAAGCTTTGTACAATTCTGCCTTGTGCATTGCTTTTGGTTACCTAGGAAGAAAAAAGATGACTTGAAAACGTTTGGGCAACATGGCCTTAGATGTTTAAGGACAATTTTACATGCTGTTGGAAGAGCAGGACTGCCCAAAACACAGCAGGGATTGCTGGATATTTGTTGAAGAGAAGTTCTGTGTTTGAATAGTTTGAAATAAATTGAATAACTAAGGAGGTCTGTTTCTGTGAAGAGGGGTGGGAGTTGTTATCAGCATCTTCTTGAGCTGGTGGATTTTTTCCAAAGGTAAGATTACTTTTATATATAAAAGAGTAGTAAGTCTGCTAAATAGATAAGGTTCTTGTGACTCTTGGTCCTTCCTGTTTCTGACTTGAGAAATGCTATCAAATTAATCAGTCTCTTTTTCCTCTTTGGGGAGATGGAAAGGTCTGTTCTTAACACATTCTAGCTAACATTGGGTAACCAGAAGTGAGGTAAATTCTTAATGAAATGAAAGACAGATGGGTTTGGGTTGGTGGAAGTACTGTTGAGTAAACCCAGAATGTAACTGGTCTGCCAGGTTGAGAAACTTGTAAGTGGCTAAATTAGACTCACATGTGGCAAGAAGACACCTTTCTTCTGCAGGTGGGACTTAGAGCTTCCCTTACCTGTTTTTAACGTGGTGATGTTGAAATTACCAGACCAAACCATTAATTAGTTTATCCAGTTACATCTTCTCTTGGGATGATCTGTCCTGTTGTTTCCATGAGAAGTATATGAAAGTGTAGTTAACAATTAAAACTTCGGAGCAACAATTAATTGGAGCTGTTGCTTACTTGCTGTATCAATTAGTTTTAAGCTTATCTCATCAATAGGAAGAATTTTCATATCTGCTTCACAAATGAGATTATTTTTAATGCCACTGTGAATCTTCCAGTTTGTTGCATAAGCATCTAATACAAGAGCATTTGTATGGATCTTAGTGATTCTGAGCTGTATTTTCTTTTCTATTTTTTCACTGATCAGCAGAAATCATGAAAGGAGATTCAGCCATTCACTAACGCAGGACAAAAACCTCTTTTCTTCTTTTTAGTCAAACCCCTGCAGATTTCAGAAGAGAGAAAACTTTTTAAAGGTGTTATTTATGTAATTTTTTCACAATAGTATTGGTGATTATTCCCATGTCACAGAAAGATGAAACAAAGTCAAGAAGCAAGTTCAGCAGATGGCAATTTCAATGGGATATGTTTCTTTGATCAGAAGTTAATAAGATGGCAAAATTCTAATATAATTACTTGAAGGTTATTTATATGAGATTCATACCAAGTAATACAGAGTAACATATATAATACATATTTTAAATTAGTGCTCAATGCTAATTAATCTTTAGTTTATACTGCCTGCTGAAAACTCCTCTGCTGAACTGAAGTGTGAATTCACTATAACATTCTGGTAGCAATATTGGCCAGTTCCCAAATTTCGCAGTTACGAGTGAGGAAGGCATTGGGAGGAGAATTTTCAGGGTAACAAAAACCAACACATGGAAACCAAAACCTAACAGCGTCCCATTAATAGTGTGAATAATACCCCTTTAAATACAAACATTGTTAAAGTCTTCTTTATGAATGCATTTTCTTTATTTTTTAGATAGATAAATAAATAGATATGGGTACAGGGAGAGAGAGAGAGAGAGAGAATGAGAATCTGGGTGTGTGGATGCTATTCAGGTTCTTTGTAGATACATTCTTACTCTGGCTTACTGTAAACCACAGCCTTGGCTGTATTTCCTTACACCACTAATAATTATTATCATTTTCTATTAATAGTGGAAATTATGTGCTCTCATTTTAATATGTAAGAGATATTTCCTTTAGTTTATTGAAGAAATCTTTTGCTGTGGTTGTGAAATGTTATTATTTTAGAAAAGGATGTAACTAACAGCCATGGTTCTTGCAGTTCTGTTGGTCCTATAATGGTGTGAGTTGGTCCTGTAATGGTGTGCTTTTACTTTCTGATTGTTTCCAGTGCCAAGAAGGAAGCAGGAGCATGTGAGCACTGACACATTATCAAGCGCAAAGTGCAGAAAATGGATTTCTGCAGCTTGTTAATATTTTGCAATCATTTGTCCTGCCCTAGCTTGCATATTTGATTTGCCCTGAAGGATCTGTGGAAATGTGTGTTCACCTTCCATCTTATACCATCACATAAATTTGCAGTGAATTAGCTAGGTGACTCACTGGATAATATTGACTCACTTTACTGATGCAAAATCATATGATGTTTTCAGCATTTATTTAGAGTCTTTTCACAGCACTTACTGGCATGTTTGTTAAAATATGGTTGGTTTGACAGATGTAACAACCTATTTTATAAAGGTCTTACTATAAAATTTACAAGACAGCATATTTTGTCACAAGTGGTGATGTTGTCCAGTGTTTCTATAGCAATTGGACAGTTTTGATGTGCTACAGCTAATATGTTTAGATGTTTGTGGTTGCGTGCTAGATAATATATTTGTTGTGATAGATTAAAGTTGAGGAATAGGAGTATGATGGTACTGGTAACCCAGGGTATCCAGTAAAAGCACTTTGCAATGTATAACAAACATTCCAAAGCCAAGCCTTGAGGTCTGATAGAATTAAATTAGTGTGGCAATTTAACATGAATCACAATAGTTAATCCCTCAGTGCATGCTGAAGCTGGCACCATTAGCTCTAATTTCCATTGAAGCAAAAGAAGGAGGTCAGTCTAGAACAGCAGCTGGACTGGAGCTGCATATATCTGTCCCACACATTTATTTCTAGGCTTCACTTTATTGTCCGGCTTTATCCAGCCCCTCAGAGCAGAGCCCCAAAGCAGGGCTGTGCTAGCGCTACTTTGTCCTTCCTTTGGTTCTCACTGCTCCTGAAAGGCAGAGCAGGTTGATGTGAGTGGGAGGAGGGACGTGGCTCTCTTCCCACCGGGAAGCTGCCAGCCTCCAGGGCCAGTCTTCTTGGCAGTTTTTCTGCCAGCAAATCTGACCCTTGCCCACCTGGGAATTTAGAGGCAGAAGGGAAAGATTTCTCATTTTTGAAGGAATTGAAAGCAAAAATATAAGGGAGAGGGTACAACTAGGACAGTAGAACAGAGAGTGAGGAATCAGCAAGGAATAAATAAGGAAAGGGAGTAAAATGCTTTAATAAAGCAAAAATACTTTAAGGAAATTAAAAAGCAGAAAACGTAAGGAGGAGTGTTACCAAGGCATATGAAAATTGACTTACTCTGTGCATGAAAAGGCTGCATAGACACAAGGCTCATGTTGACAAAGTAAAAGAATAATTGCAATGTGCATGACCATTTTTGTAATCATTCAAGTTTTGTTTAGAAGGTAACAATTTTAACATGGAGTTCTAAACCTAAAAACCACAATGTTATTAAAAGAAATTCTTACAAATGTAGGTGTATTTTATGTAATACACGTACTCTGCCTTTATGTATTGTATTGCACAAAATTTAAATTAACAGAAAGAAACTGGGATTATAGGGTTGGCAAGGCATGAAAATAATAAAATTAAATAGTCAGAAATCATTCATCCATTTTTTTCAATTTAAACCTCATCCCAAAATCTTTTTCTGTAGTTTCTCAGTTACGTAGCATAGGGTGTTCAAAAGCACTAAAGCAGATTTCAGAAACAGAGTAAATGCTAATACTCAACATATCTACAGGTTGTTGTTTGTCTTCATATTACAGAGCTGCTTAAAATACCATCTCTCTTCAGACTGAAAATAGTAGCTCTTATACAGCTTTAATTTGCTCTTTATTGCAAAAGAATTTCATAAAGCTTTGCAAAGAAATTGCTGATGGTACTAGAGGCAGAAAGGCACAGAATTTTGTGAGGGTCCCTGATGTAGTGCAGGTAGCTCCGAACATCACTTCAAAACAAAGGTAGTGAGCTGCCTACAGCAAAGAGGTTTTCTTCCAACTAATGCGTTTGAAAAAGGGAGAAAGCATTTTGTTCACTCATAACACAGGAAGCATATAAAGAGAAAGTCTGGTTTCACTGAAATAAATGAGAACTTTGCCATTGCCTTCATGGAAACCAGACCTTTACCCTTTGCTACGTTGTTTAAAATGGCAACAGGCTTAGCAGAGCAATTTATAAAGATTATAAATTTATAAATACTGCCATATCTATAATTTAGGACTATGTCAGCTGTTACAACTTTACTCATTTTGAAGAAATGCAGTTATAAACTACCAAACCAACCTTTTACTCTCCTACCTGCTTATTAGACAGTCTTTTGTAGTACAGTGAGAGTAATGCTTTGTGTCCTTTGTGTACGTGTATATTTGCATACTGGTACCAAAGCCTCCAAAGTGGCGATATGCAGATGTCTAGGATAGAGTGAAAAACAGGAATAACATGTATCTCCCCACCTTCTGCCTGTGCTTAGTTCAAGAACTTCCTGAGCCAGATCAAACCATACATCCACTAACTAATTTGAGTAACTGGCTTTATCTGATCAGACATATATCGACTTAAATATCGATTTAAGAGCAAATCGATGGCCTGTAATATACTGATACTTACGTTTGGCCCAGTGTTTAAGGGAAGACAATTTATCTCTTTCCATGGGTGCATAGTCTTCCCAAGGAGCTGAGAACTTGGCAGAAGGGAATTTGCCATGTCACGGGTACCTTTGGTGAAGGAAGAAATTCTGTCTGTGGCACCATTGCCATTTTGGAAGTATTTAAAGAGATATTTGACACACTTCAAAATTCATAGAGTTGATAGCTTCAGAATATTTATAAAATTACTGTAACTAGAAGTTGTTTAGCAGCTCTGTGTTGATTATTTTTCACTAGGCTGTAAATAGGCAATAGCAGAGCCCTCACAGGAAGTAGATCTGATCTTTGAAGAGAAAAGCAAGAATGAAAATATTACTCAAAATTATATTGTAATAACACGTGCTTGGGTCAGGAGAGCCTCTGCAAGGGAGGAAAACAAATAAGATGGCCTGGCAGGTCCCTTTGTTGCTGGCCTTGGACTCCTTGCCTAACAAACTCTTGAGTAGAATTGAGAATAGTTCTTTACCAAATAATCTAAACATTGACTAGTTTTTCCTACTGTACTACATTAAAATATTTTTTTAATACTGTGGTAACAGTTACTTTGGAATTAAACTTACTTTTCATGCTGATACAACAGATAAACAAAGAGGCAAATTCCCACTTAAAAAGAACTCCCTTCACAAAGTAGTTGCTTTTCCTATGTGTCTGCCCAGCATTTCTCAAATGTACCTTTTACTTCAGATATATTATAATATTTTCTACATTTTTTTTTTCAGACATTTGAATTCTCTGGTGTTTTCTGATGTATTGTGAGGATGAAGTTTCTTGCCTGGCACAAAGAAATGGGAATTTTGTACTTGCAGCATTGTGGCTGCTGTGTGGTAGCAGGACAGAGGACAGCCATGGCCCCTGCATGTTTGCCTGCTTGTTTGTATCAGATTTATGTCACAAATAGTAATTTCCAAAAATTGTGCCTGAAGTTGGGTTCTTAGTTTCATATCTGGAGTCCGATCTAGATTACCCAGTGAATTTCCTGCACAGAGGAGTAAACTTTTTATCTTGTTACTTGTTTTATTTGAAACCAAGTTGGGTTCTGTATGACTCCACAAATTAGCAAATTTGGAGAGAAATGTGAGCCTAGGGTAAAACTGAGACCAACTGGGCTTGGGCTGGGGCTAGGCATGCCTTTGTGTCCACTGGCAGAGCAGAGGGTGGGTAGGACTTGCATAGTGCTTTGGGTGCTTAGGTGTTGGAGTTTGTGTGCCTGGGTTCCAGGGATGGCCAAATTTGTGTCCATAAAGTAGTGGAATATATTTTTTTTGTCTTCTGAAGGTTGGGCATAATTGATTTTGAGAGACCATCTCTGTTTTTCACAGTCTGTTCCCTGCTGTTGCATGGATTATGAGGAGACACATTCATGCTCTTTTGAGTTTTTCCCCTGCTCATTTTGTGGCATTAAATAGTTTAAACTGGTCTCTTGCCTTTTGTACAATAGATTTGCTAAAGAATGTTGGCGAAAACTGTGTGGATTTTGGCCTGTGCAGCACCGGAATCGATGCTGTGTGGTCTCTCTTGGCTAAACCTCTGTGACGTGGGTTTATGCACTCGAGGGAGGCTTGTGTCTGTAACCCAGCAGGTTCCTTCTGGCCTTAAGCTGGAAAAAATGGAAGCACAGAGTTCACATAGCTTTGCTTGTTGGTCTGAAACATACCTTCTGCAGAAGCTGTAGTGAGCCGTGTATTTTTTCCATCACCCAAGCACTTGGCCACTCAAGCAGTGTGAGGAGGAAGGACTGTCACTGTCACTTTCCCCCTGCAGTGCCACCGACCGCCTTCAAGCCCTTGGCCACCACTGCTGGTGTTGCTTCAGAGGCTGCTTGGCTGCTTTCAGCTGTGCCTCCTCAGTCCTGAGGCAGAGTGAGTGCAAGGCATGTGAGCTTAAGTGGTAAATTAGTGCATACTGAGCAGCCTGGTTGTTAGCCAGGCTGTTACTGTTGCCACAGAACCACCGAATGGGTCAGGTTGGAAGAAACCTCTGGAGATGAGCTAGTCCAACGTCCCTGCTCAAGCAGGGACCCCCAGAGCATGCTGCTTAGGACTGTGTCCAGATGGCTCTTGAGTATCTCCAGGGAAGGAGATTACAGTTGGTTTAAAGCTAACAGCTATGCCTGCAGTTAAGCTTCAGTGTCAGCCATATCCATATATTAGGAATTTGTGTCCAGAAGGCTAGTTAAAGTCTCAAAGTGCTGGGTATTTCTCTTCCGAAGGGTATGTGCCTGCTCAGGGGCACCCTGCTTAGTGAATAAGCTTGTTGAACTTCAGAGAGGCAGAATAGTTTGGTTTACTCATTTTCTCTTGATTGTAACTAATAATTGCAAGCTGGTAATTAACATCCTCCAAAACCCCTGAGAAAATAAATTGTATAATAGCTCACCCTTAAACCAGTAAAGCATTGTTGATGTGCTATTGACCTAGGAACCAACTGCACCCTTAAACTATAGTGATGTCTGTTTGACCCAGGGCACAAAATTACAGAAATGTGTGCGGCACTGCAGAGTCTGTCCCTCCGCTTTGAGATGTCACCCAGGTCATGTCACACTGCACATTTTTGCATCATCACTTTCATAGCCAGTCGATAGTTTCTGACTCCAAAATCTATTGACCAGCTGCTGATTGGGTGAGAGGTAATTGCATAAGCTAAAGGGGAGAGCATCCTTGGGCTGGGCTGGCATCCTGCGAGAGCGGTTTTGGCACACACTCCTCATCAGGCATTCAGGCATGTTCCTTACTGTTGGGTATTTATCTGTCACTTGGCAACTGCGTGGCCAGTTATGGTGAAAAAAGCTATAAAATATGAGCTACACAAAAGACAAAAATAATGTAAATATTTTGAGGGACAGAATGTGTAAGCTGTACTTCTGAAGAAAATACTATTAGACTGTCTGACTTCCACTATTCTTCATTTTTGTACTGTCTACTGAACTAAAATAAGGTTCAGCAAAGGGTGACTAATACTGTAAGAATATTGTAATGAGTATTAATTAATACTTTGCAATTTAAATCAGAGACAATCTGAAGTAGATCAGAAAAAAAATCTTAGGAAAAAAATGTACTACAAATGGGGTTGCTTTGTCTCCTATTCCTCACAGCACTATTAATCAGGCACAATACTCCAAGGCACAAATTATGTGATTCTGCAAGTTTTCCTGACTTTGCACTTACTAATTTTGCAAACCTATTCTTTCATTAACACTGGCTTTGTACTTCGTATTCTATCTTGACTTAGACATACAAGAAAGGAAAGAAGAGAATTATTTTTTTGCTCTTTCCCATTACTTTCTATTTCTTGTAGCAGATTCCCACTCTGGGTCTGTGGAGTCCAGGCAAACTTCCTGTCACAATTCCTGTAGAAACAGCTGTAAAAACCTCTCAACCTGGGAGGGACCTCAGAAGGTCAGTAGTCCTACTTCCTGCTCAGGATAGGATCAGCACCAAATTTAGACCCCAACACTGTTGTGAGGGTTTTTCTGTCGGGTCTTCTGAGGACAGAGACTCCAAAACCTCCCTGGGGCCCTGCTGCAATGCTTAGTTGTCCTTGTAGTGAAATGTTTTCTGTCAGGGCCTTCTTGGCTTATTTTTTAATGACCACTTCATTTCTTGTTCCCTGGCTGTGCACCCTGGCCAAGACCCTGATTCCACCTTCTTGTTGGCCTCCTTGTAGGTATTGACAGGTGTCTCAGGGCATGTGCATCACCTCCCTGCCCATCTTGGATTCCATAGTTAGACTTGGCAGAGTTGATCGGTATCCTTCTTACACTGGAGGGCCCAAACCTAGATACAATCTTTCAGGTGCAACCTAGAAGTAAGGAGATTAGTAAATATTCCTCAGAAAGTTAAATTACTGTAATTGCTTACAGTCCTTGTGAGAGTAATAATTCATAATTTGTTTCTTTGTTATCTTCAGTTTAAAAATCTTCTCACTTCCTTATGAAAAATCTTCATTTGACTGTTTAATGCTCATGTGTGGCTTTCCTTTGTAGGGGGTTATTTCCACTGGGTTGCAGCATCACAGGGCCATTGGTCTTGGCTCTGGGAAACAAGGAAGTTGTGAAATTGCTCCTACAAGTCTTTTATCATACTACTAAAGTAGGGGAGAAACTGTATTCTGGAAATCAATAGCTTTCAAGAAGAATGAATGGTTGTGCAGGATGACTTAACTGAAAGTAAGCATTCAGTGTTATATTGTGTCTATGTGGTCCTGGGATTTATAAACAGGAGTGTACAAGTATAGGGACTGGTTGTTACTGCTGTCAAGAAGCATCAGTTACCATCTGCAGCTAAGGAACAGGTTGCTGGAAAACTGGTCCGGGTCAGAAAAGCAGCTTAAAAGTAACACCAGGCCCGGAGTCCTTAAGCACCATTCCCTGCAGAGTGTTCAGTGCCATAGAAGAAACCCTTGAGGGAAGGGTTGTGATTCTAGATATGAAGTTATCATAACTTTACACTATTATAATCAGTGAGAACAAATTTCCATTAAATAAGCTTTTAAACCTTTACACAGAATAAAATACTACATGTGGAAGAGGCTTACTGAGTTTTGAAGTGGGTGTTAATTTGCCTCTTCTATAACTGGTTGGTACTTACAGATTAAGCTGATACAGTTCTTGAGACAGCTCAAGAGCCAAGAAACTACTTTTGTTGTGATTGGACACCATTACAAAAGAAGAATTTAATATATATCCGTCATGTTTTCATATAATAATTAATGTTAGAAAGTGGGGAAGATACCATGTACCACTGCTCTTTCTAACTGCTCATGAGCTGTTCTACATGGTGTATACAGGAAAACCAGGAGATGAAATTGCTGATAAAAAACACCTGCCTTCATGTCTTCTTATATTTAATATAGACTATTTACGTGTCTGTCTTCATATGCACAAACCTATGTGTACGGTGAGTATACCTATGGAAAAGCACCAAACCAGTGAGTCATTAGATCCTGGTTTCTTTGGTTTTCACTTTTATATGCTTTCTATTTTTAAAATTGTTTTCCCCAGGTTGTGGTTGAATTGTCAGTTGGCATTAACACACACAGTGGTGAAATTAAGAGTAGTTAGAGGCTGGCTTACCAGGACTGAGCGTAACTGGAAAATAACAGTGTTGTAAGCATTTGACACTCAGCTCAGCAAGGGCAGTAAATCAACATTAAACTGGCAAAGACTGTTAGCACCTGTTAAATGTTGGCTGTCCCACAGAAACCGTAAAGGAAAGGTGAGAGTGTTAGATTAGGTTATGAGTGTGTGTGAAACCAGCACGGGGACAGCAGCAGTGCTGGGTTATCTCTGTCGTCCTCTGGTGCAGAAAGGTCACAGGATGGATTGGCAGGGTGGGGGTGTGAGAGGCAGGTCCCGCCTCTCAGCCCAGGGGCAGAAGGAAGCCACGTGCTGGGACACGCAGAGTCCTGGCCCAAAGCAGCTCCTTAGCCCTGGGGACAGGGCTTGGAAAACAGGGTGGGCCATGGTCCTCCTCATGCCGTGCAGAAACATCCTGCATTCCCAGTGAGGCTGGGGCTTGAACTGCTGGCACTGCTTCTGGTAAATCCCTTGGCAGCTCTTCGGGTTTTGCTGTAGTTGAGGTCTCTGGTGCTGCTGTGTATTTCTGTTATTTCATGTTTGTAGCTATTTAATTTTGTATTCTGGTGTTGTTGGCAGCACTAAACCACATGTTTAGACTTCCACAGACTGTCTAACTGGAGAGCTACCACAGCCATACCCTGTACACTAAAGTTGATGTTTCTGGTTGTGAGTGAGCCCACGGAGGAAGTAGCCTGATTTCCGTGCTCGGTATGCAGCTCTGTTTGTGGTGTGAAAGTATCTGTTACGTTTTAATAAAGTCCTTTCAGAAAATTTAATGTTGACACGTAGGGAAATCTAAGTAATTGGTAAAGCCTATTTGTAAACCACATTGAAGGGTTTTTGCTATTTCTCCTGGAAGTACTGTCTAATTACATTACATGTGCTTTACAAAGAAATTTAAACTTAATAAAATGGAAATAGCAAATCTATTGAATTACAGCAGATAAACGTTAAGAGCATTTCCTAATAGTAGAATTTTAGAATAAACAACACTGTAGCCCCACTAAAATTGATACCAGTTTAAACACGTTTCACTCACGTATTGCATGCATAGGCTGCTGTTGCTAAGGGTGCTGCATAGAACAGAGCATTAAGCATAAACCTTTCACTAGTAACTCTCAGCTGATAATAAATGAAGAACGGCTTCTTGAGCCAACTGCTTTCTGAGCTGTGCCTCTGACTAGTTCACAATGCTTTTAATACCCCTCAAATGAGCGTTGTTTGTCATAACGTATCTTGTGGGCTTGACAAGTAGATCGAGACTTTTTAATACCTCTTTTCTGTATTTTTAAAATACTACTTAAAGCTTACAAATAAATGTCTTTTTGATGGAAGAGTGGTTAACTCAGCCCCACAGGTTTATCAGTGAACCTGTTGGGGCCGTCAGGGGGAAAGTGATCTTTGAAGGTACCTCCTCAGTTCCCTTTCTCAGCAATAAAAATTTTAAAATACACTCCTTTTCCCCTGTGTTGTCTTAGAGAAATATTTTCCCATTAAAATGGAACATCTACTTTCATAGTAAAAGAAAAAGAAAATTTAAAAATTCTTCAGCCTGAACTTGGCAAAGAATTTCTCTGTTTAAAGGTGCTACCACATGTTGCTTGCCCAAGTGATAGCTCTTAGGGGAGCCTGCCGCTACCAGGTACTGCCAAATACATTTTTGTATTAGAAACTATAAAGAAGAAATGAAATACACAGCTCTTGGGGTTCTCACGTGGCATATGATTCATTTCCTGAAATACGTGAGTGACTGCATTTGGACTGGTTTTGCCCAGGCCTTGTGTGCCATGGCAGCATGTGAAGCTATTTTAAGAGGTTTTTCTACTCACTGGCCCACTCAAGAAGCTGGGATATTTGTTGGTTCATATCACATATTTTAAATACGATAGCATAAGATGGCCAGCACAAGAGAATCCTAGTTTAAGATTAGCTCAGTTAAAATTAGGAGAGCCTTCAAAAATAAATAAGAGTGGTCCAGCTTGTACAGAGTTTTTGGACAGATTACATTTAGTCATCATTAGCAGTCATGTGCTTGGGTTTTTTCCAGACTTTGGCAAGCCCTGCAGAGATCAGAGAATAAAAATACCTTCCCAGTTTTCTGCATTCCTCATCAATCCCCGTATAATTACACCACCCCTCAGAATTTAAGAAAATCATTCTAAAATAAGAGAATTAGGTTTGAATTTGATGAATCAGGAATTGAATGAGGTTGCTGTCTTCTGTGTCTTTTCTATGCTTTTGCAATAGGAGGAAAAGTCACTTTAATTAAAGATGCTGTAGTTTTATTCAGACATTTATTTAAATAAGTGAATCAGGATGTAGAAGAGGAATCTGTATTCCAGCCTTTAGCTATGGCTTTTTTCCCTGCACTGTTGCTATGGAGAAGCATATAAATATTTGTATCACAACCTAATTTTACTTCGCTTATAGATGGCATGGAAATACAGATAAAAATGGTAAGGAAAAGTTGCTGTAGGTGTGTTTTATCGTGCAGAGTAGTGTTTTGGAATGGGTTCAGGCCCAGACTAGCAGCAAAGAAAAGGTAGAAGGTGCTGTGTTAAAGCATCTGACATATTTCTATCCCATGTTGTGGGATAGAAACTGAATGATAGTGCCCACTTTATTTGCAGTTTTGTCTTTTCCAGTTTTGCCAGCTTGCCCTTCGATACTTCTCTTTCTAATAGCTCATCTGTCATGGGCCATTTCTATGAAATCAAATACAAATGTAAAAGAAAGAACTTCAGCTCAGTAGCACATGTCCATCCTCCACTGGGGGAATGATACAGAACCCTCACAGCTGCTTAGGAGTTGAAAGCTGCTTAAATTGTTTTTTCAAATGATCACTCATATTTTTTCATGTTCAGCCTTTTCCTTTCCTTGCCTGCTGAATTGCCTCCGAGGAGGCAGCAATGCTGGGCATGAGTGAATTCCAGCAGTGTGTGCATCTCCTTGCCTCTGCTCCTTACCCTGTCCTTTGGGCTGGTCTCCCTCTCTTCTCCTTCCTGTGACTGTTTTCTCTGCCTTTTTTCTTCGGGGGCTTAAGTCACTCTGACTATTTCTTGGTATGTCAGGGTGGTTCCAGCCTTCCAGACATTGCCAGGCCCTTGGCTGACAGCCCCCAGGTGATGTGTGAGAGATGCCTTGGGCACAGTTTAAACTCTTTCTTGTTGCCTCTGTGAGTTCTGTGTTATGGAACATCCTCTTTAACAAGAAGCTTCACAGAGTGGCTGTTTTCTCTTACTCAGCAGATATTTTCGACACCTGGGATTGTTATCCTGCTTTCACATGGAGATCTCACTGGTAACATCCTAAAATAATGAAAACAAAACTGGTTATCAGCAGGATTGGAAATTACACATATTACCATAGCAGTCTGATATCTCCTTCTTATATCACAGGATGTTTTTATTTAATTCAACAACAACAAAAAAAGAAATACTGAATAACATTTAACAGATTGCTGCAATGGGAAGTGGGGACAGCATTTTGTCAGTAGCTCATTGACCTTTTGAGATCAGCTTAAAAGCCTAAATATTTAAGGCTAAATGACTTTCATGTAAGGCATTATTCTTCACAAAACTAATTAATTAATTAACATACAGATTGCATTGCCATTTGATGAGTGTTTTGGTGGACAAAAATAAAGCCTCTGTTAGAACTGTGTATGTTGTAAAAATCAGGCATGACAGACTTGTGCTTTTTGTTTTTGAATGCTCGAGCTCTTTTTTTGGTGTGGTGTTACTACTCGGTGTCCTGCGCTCGGGCTCTGGCTGGTGTGTGCAGTTCCTCCTGCTGCCGGCGCGCTCAGCGTCTCTCTCCGCTCTTCTCTCCTCTGGCAGCAAATGAAGCTGGCGGCGGAGTCCCTGCAGGAGTAAACACGGAGGAATGAGGATGACTAAGGCGGTCACATGCAGGGCGGAGCCAGGGTTTGTGGTCATGTGTGGCGCTCAGAGTGCACCCTCCACCATCTACTGAGTAGGTGGCACCTGCTTAAATGAAACTTGGTAAATAATCTTTGCCTGACACTGTAAAAAACTGTATTTTCTCCTGCTCTCTTTGTTTCTCATATGCCATTGCTTATGAAGGTAACACCAAATAAAGCACTCCAGCTTATGCCAGGTCTGGATGAAATCTGCCAGACTCCCTGTGTTTTGAGTGATTGAAAACAGATCCTGTGAGGAAGCATCCAGAAGCTAACTAGAATTTTCAGCTGCAACTTTCTAAAGGGGGAAAAAAAATAGGCTATTATTTAATTCACAGTGTACTGTCCCTTTATGGTTGTTGCCGCTTTTGTTCCTTCATTACAATAGCTAATCAATCCCGTATTATTTCAAAGATTTGCTTATTAGCTACTGCTTGTCCCCAGCAAATTAAGTATATTATAGATTTCATAGGGAACAACAATGTATTTCATTATGTGATCTGAGAAATAGTTGAACATAAATATTTATAGAGTATGCATTATATACTCCTGTTTGCTAGTTCTCTAAATAGGTCCCAGCTAAAATCTTCTCAAAAGCCAGGTAAAAAAAATTTACTAGGAAACAGATTGCTGATTTTATGAAGCATATGTATTTTCTAATTTACATTGGATTATGGTATCACTCCCCTGGATTCTGAACTGCAGTATTGTATGAATGGATCTTCTGGTTAAATGAACTAACAGTAACAGATCAATTAAACTTGATACTTGATACACCAGTACTTGTGTTTGTAGTGAATATCTGATTTGTTTTTCCTTGCGTTTCACAAAAAGGTAGTTGTCCTAATGTTGCATTGTTTTCTGACAGCAATAGGACCGAAATCGACAGTGTTTGCTGCTGTGACCTTGGGACAGTTTATTTTTGGCTGCTGTGATATTCAGTTTTGGTAGATGTAACTGTATGTGGTACTTGCTGGAATTCCGTTTGCAAAAATCTGCTGCTGCCATAATTAAGGTGTTTGCCTACTTTGCACATTTCAGATTTCTGCCACAGGGCCCCCACAGCAGAGTAATATAACTAAGCCAAAATAATGTATTTTGTCTGGAACTAAAAATTAGGATTTCTCAGGCTGTGCAGGTGTGACCCAGTAAGAAATGACTGTTCCCCTGGGGAGAGGAGCAAACCTGTGCTACAGCTGCTCTGTTCTTGCTTCTCCCACTGTGAGTCCCCCACGCTGCAGCTATTTCAGGGGTATCTCATGGGCTGCTGCTTCACAGCCTGTTCCTGAAGCAGTGGCAGGGCTGTGGCTGCACAAGCTCTGCCCTGAGGATCTCTGAGGGAAGTATGTCACCCTTCCTGTACTGCTGTAGAGATCCCAAAACCAAACGTTTTCATGGGAGGGGACCAGTGTGTTCTCCATGAAAACTCCCATCTTTGCAGTCTCCTGCCCACTTTGATCTGAAGTAGCTCATGTTTCTTCAAGTTTTAACTGCCTGGTCAGTGTTTTTGAGTGAGCAGTCCCTGGGATGGGTTCCTGCTGGAGTATGTTCTTGTGACCTTGTAGCCATTTTGAGGGGATTCTGCTGGTCTGCTAATTGATGGTGGTCTGGGAGCATGACCTTGGTGTTTTGCTGATGGCAGCTGTATCAGGTGTCTGGAATAATTTTCTAAGATGGGTTAGAAAAGGAATGAAGTTCTGTGTCAACTGTGATCACGTGAAACAAGTAAGTCACCTTCTGCAAAACTGACTTTGTGGCTTTCCTTGTGGGGTCCATTTCTTCCGGTTTTTGTGGATTAACAGGAAAATCTCTAGTGAGGTGTAAGCACCCAGTGACATCAATAATGTTGGCTGTTGCCTTTGCCTTGGGCAAATCCCTTCACTTCTGCTTGGTTTCCTTACGTATAAACAGGGATAGTACGTATCTTAGGTGCATTCTCCACTTAAAGTGAGTAGGTATGGAGGAATTCTGACCTTCTGTGGTGTGAGTAAGAAGTATGGGACTCCTTTGTTTTATAGGGATTAAAATTTGTTCCACATACTGGGAGAGCTCTTGTTTTAGCATCACAGGTGCTACATGGTCATGACAGAGACTGTTTCTGTCCTAAAAGGGCACACTTGAACTTGCTGAGAAATGTTCCCTCATAGTGCCAAGTAGTATTTTGTCACTGAACTGAAATTTAGCTCCTATTCCTCTCTATGCAGCTCTTTGTCCTTTCACTGGGGAGGGGTTGCTGTGTTTCATACTCTTTGGTACTGGGTTTTGTCTTTTGGGGTTTTTTACATTCATGATGGCATCTATTTTCATTTCTCATTTGGGAGAAGAAAATGTTTCTGTCTGTGTTCCTGAATTGTTTCCTTTCTGCTGTAGGTGCAGCTGTAAAAATCGTGGGATGCCAGGGATGAAACTCACTGACCAAAATCAGTTGTCGGGTGAAAATATCAGAAAGAATAAGGTATTTATCGGTAGCTGCCGTTCACAGGACATGGAATCTGAATGTTCCCAGTGTCCATGGCAGGGTATCCCTTACCCAGCTGAGAGAGCCTCACACCTCTAGAGAGCCGTGGCTCTGGGCCCTTCAGTAGTGCAGGCCAACAGAGGGTGCAAGGCAGTTCTGCCAGTGCCTCAGTCGAAGCAGCAGAATAAGTTTATCTCTGGTCTCAAGCTTCAGGGAAAAACCGAGGATGAGGCTGGGAGCATCCTGTTTGGGAAGATGACTGTGTGGGAGTAGCCCGTATCTGTCTGTTAAGACTTGGATTTTACACATCTCCTTAGCAGCAACAGTAACAACCCAAGAAAGCTGTTTTTTAGAAGGGCACTCATAAATCACTTGCTGGTGATAAAAAAGTTCTCTCATCAGGTACGTTGTGAGCACAGGTCTAACTGCATGGCCCAGAGGGATCTGCTGACTCAAGACATCTACTGTTCACCTCTCGTGAACCTGAGGGCAACAGAAGAGGAAAACACTCATTACATGGAAAGGTTCTTCTGTAAGCAGGCAAGCAGTTATGGATACTTTAGCCTACCTGGACCTGAGGGAATTGATCTTGAATCTCACTTGAGAAATTTGAGTTTACTTCTTTATTCATGTAAGCAAAGCCCATGGGAACAATGCCTACTACTGCGATGTGCTTTCTTCAGGAAAGCTCTGCCGTGCCTCACCCAGGAGCTGGAGGGGCGAGTGCCAGTGTCAGGCCAGGGCTGACAGCAGGGCCTGGTGACTCACTGCCAGCCCTGGAGCCTGGTGCTGAGAGAGGAGCATCTTTCTGCACCCCAGTGCTCGATACAAAGCACTGTGGTGATGGCCTCTGTCATCTCTGGCATCACGAGGGCAACGCTGGGCCTGCTGTAAGAGCAGCTCCTCAGCCCTGGCTCCCAGGGCTGTCCCAGCACCGAGATGAGCCTGTCCCAGGCTGAGGGCACGTGGCACACAACGGCCCAGAGAGGAAACCAGATCTGCCTCCCCAGCTCTGTATTTCCCAAGGGAGAGCAGTGAGAGGGAGGATATAGAAGGATGTTACACAAGGGCTTGGTGAAAAGAATTGCTGAGATCTGACATGACACATCTGAGAGCCTGATGCAGTCTGTGCTACCTCTCTGGGCTTCTCAGGCCCTCTACTTGCGTTTTTCATACAGCATAATTCTTCCACCACACGAGAAAATAGAGGTCATCTCTTTCTTTACCCCGATGTAATAAGACTTTACTCTGTCACTAATACAGGGTTCTTGACTTCCAGAAATTGATATCATTTGTAATACAAGCAGATAGGCCAAACTGAGTCATCCTATGATTACAGTTTAAAAAAGAAAAAAATAGCCAGAGCCTGTGGTTCAGGGAGGGAGCAGGCTAAGACAGCTGCAGAGACAGTGCTCTGGAGAAGGGCAATCCCACAGTCCCTCAAAACACCGTATGGATGTGACTTCAGCTGCATCCAGTCAGCAACTCAACAATTGAGTCATTGCTGCACTTTCCCAAGTAGTCACATCAAGGTGTTATTGCTCAAACACCTTTTACTGAAAGCAAGTCATCATTTGGAATTAATGACAAACAAATCAGTTCTGATTCATTCACATAAACTTAACCATGGGAAAGGCTAATGGGGTGGCTGGGTTGGCTCTGATGTTTGGGACATTCCAGCTTGCCCCTGTTTATTGCCAGCCAGCTGCATTGGGATTTCCTTTTATTTGCTAATGAAAAAATCCTTTAAAAAAATCTGACATGAAAAGCAGCTGACCTGCGCCTTCCAGCTACTGAGATGTTATTGCTTGGCCTTGCACTACATGACGTGTTACGCCTTTCCTGTCTCGGNCATGAAAAGTACCTGAGCTGCGCCTTCCAGCTACTGTTATTGCGTGTTACGCCTTTCCTGTCTCGGTCACACTCACAGCCCCGCGAGTTCCTTGGCCACGCCTTTCCTGCTACTGCCTCCACCCCGTTCTGCAGTGACCAGAGCTGGGAAGCTCCTCAGCAGGGGCAAGGTCCCAGCTGCACAAGCCCGCGGGTGCAGCTCTGCACAAGTGCCCCGGCATAAAGCAGTGGTCAGTTAATGGCATGTATTCACAGAACCTGTTCCATGCCCTTGATCCCTGTGTCCATACCCTCCCTGGCCGGTTGCAGTTTGTGCTGCAGGAGCAGTTAAATCACTGCAGCAGCGCAGGTTGTGCTGAGCTGCTCCAGCCACAGGCCACTACAGATGCCCCTGAAGGGTGAGATGCCAGAAGCCACCCTGCTCCCAGGCAGCCCCGCGCACCTCACTGCAGCACATGCTGGTGGGGCAAAGTGTGCTGGTACTGCTGCCCTCCCCTATTCTTACTGTTACACACCTTATTTGTAAAGAACAATGGTTAACCAGGTTAGGTTTGGATTAAAAACATTCCATCTGTACTGCTGGAACTTCAACTCACACCTTCACAAGAAGAAAAGTACTAGTTTACACCACAACTGTGCAGATCTAGCATCCAACCCATCACTTCATCTAACGTGGTCAGCCCGAGAGCACTGAAGCAACTTCCTTCCCCCACGAGTGACGCCAGGGCTGGGAGAGGTGTCCCTGCCCTCCTGGGACTGCAGTGGACGCATGTGGATGAGACGAGACTCATCTGCCTGATGAGCAAACATTTTAGCTGAGACTTTAGGGCCCCCAGTGGCCTGTGCTGTGGAACTGCTAAGATGGTTTAAGCTGCACAGGGGTAGCACACATGTCCTCTCGCTGAGCAGCAGCGTGCCAGGTTTACTAAACCTAAACCATTTAAACCAGCCTGAAATTCTGCCTGAGGAATAGCTACCTCAGCCTTGAGACAAAAAACTCTTAGCAGATGAGAACTGTGACAACTGTTAAGCCCAAATGAATGCATTTGATCAATGCAAGAGAATAACTGGAGGTTCACAAATGAATGTCCATCCACACACAAAGCTGGGCTCTTGCCATGCAAGGCCCCTCGCTCTCCCCAGGTGCTGCAACGCAGGGATGGGCCCGGAGACTGTGCCGCCCTCGCACACCCAGTGCCAGGAGAAACAAACCGCAGCCACATGCAAGTCATCGCTTATGCATCAATCAGGATATCACTTTTATTAACTGGATTTTCCATTTCTGTCGCACACCATGAATGTTTATACAGTGAAAAAGCCAAACACTGCCAGAAGCAATAAGATCAGTTGATATTTCTGTACCCTCTTAACACACATGGATTCTTTCTTGGTGAGAAATTTTTATACTTCTGTTCAGTAATTCTGCTTATTTAGATTGCTACTCTTAAAATTCTGTGTCAAGATTGTCACATCTTAAATACAGATTAAGTTGCTAGAGGTACATTATTTTTTATATATTTTTATATACACACATACAGAAAAATACAAGACTAACTGTTTTTCCACAATATTTACTTTATACACTACTGTAACTATATGCAACTCTTAAAGACACGTTAAGGGGTACAAGAAACTGTTTACTTGCTCTAAATAGTTTGGTCCAATATTATCTTAATGTAGTGGTTATTCTCGCCCTTCCTTTTACGTGACGACATAACACGACGTACACCACATGCACAATCATTCACCTATCAACAGAGGGGAGAGGACAGCACTCAGACTAACACATCTGTACACCCAGAGGTCCAACCAGCCACACACAACTATAAGGCTATAATACAACTATGCAGCATAAATGGTCAACACTGCTGTTCTAAAGTCAGCACCATATATACAGTCGTATATAAAAACATTGGAAACAAAATACACCCGGGGTTAGTTAAAAGGTGCCATTCCAAGGCTGTACATATCAGGAAAGAGTATTTACAATACTTGGAAAAAAGCTGCAACAAATAAAGTTTATTGCCAATGCCCTTTATAAACTTGTCTCCTACGTGGATGTTACGCTCACTGTCTGTGAACCACACATCTCGTTTCTGGCCCTTGGTAAGATCCCTGCTCAAAAATTTCAAGCAATTATGTTCTATGGCTTCACCCACACATCTACGCTTGTAGCTTTGAACTAAACTGCAACTAGAGATTAAAACTTAAAGAAGCGAAACACTTATCCTTTGCCTTGTTCCGGAAGCAGAACCCCCGGCTCGGCTCGCCAGAAGGACACCCCACGCACTTCAGACTCTCTGAAGTCTTGCAGGCATCACAAGAGCTGTCGTGAGCTGTGTCCATCCCAACCCAGCCGTTCTTTGGTGCTCTGCTCCCTCCACAGCAGACACAAAACGCGCTGCATTGACCATTCTGCAAGTGTTACAAGATGCTCAACAGTGTCAAACTCCTCTGGGACACCCAGGGTCTGCCCAGGGCGCTGCTACATCGTACCCCCAGTTTCACTAGCATTGCTTAGAAGACCCAGTGCACAGCATGAAAAAATAAAACATTCTTGCCCTTCCCAAAACTAGGAATCTGCAATATATTTTATTCTAGGTAATAAAATTCCACAAAGTTAATTCATCTGGTCAAAAGTATCCTTTCGTACAGAAATAGTCTAAATCAAGACCTTGCCATGGAAATAGGAAACCTGACAGGAAGGTTGAGAGCTGTGAAAGAAACACTTTCCTACAGGCTATTTTAAATGGACTTCATGAAAAAGCGTATTACTGAGGGAAAATAAGTGGTGTGAACATGTGGGGAACAGCAGTATTTTAAGTCTTAAAAAGAATAATAATAACAAAAGTGTAAATGACAATAATTTCAATGTAAATCCAATTACCTAAAGGTTTTCCATCCCTTATTGCCTTCTGGAATCTCAGGGAAGGGAGGAGAGAACAGCAGAGAGGGCTTATGAGGTAAGAACCTAAAATACTAAGTGTCATGATATACTACTAACAAAAGTAATTCATACAAATACTTTATTTTCAGTTAGCATGTAAAAACTCAGAAGTAGACTTAATAATTTACCTTTGTTATATTAAAAAAGATTGTCTGCTTGTAATATTAACATATTTCTATGGGAGAAAGCTGCCTTACAAATCTACTTGCCCTTTTTTTTTTTGTAAAGAAAACTGCCTGTAGCAAAACAAGATCTTTTCGGTTTCATTTTTGAGCCACAACTTTATCCATATCATAGCTTAAGACAAATAGGTGTGGGTTTAAAATCATATTTCAAGATCACTAATTTTCAGTGCATCTTTGCTTTGTACAAGCCTTGGAACATCTGAAAGCTCCCTGAAGAGTTTTCAGGATCAAAACATTATTGCTTTGGTTCTGTTTCAGACACATAGAAGTATGCCACATATCACATATTTTAGTTTTCACAGAAGGTCAGAACAAGAATTAACATTTCACAAGCAAACAAAAGCTTCTCTCTCTAGTTTAAGTGCAGAACATGAAACTTCTAAGTGCTTCATTTACATTAGGATCCAGATCTTTATTTTAATTTAATCCAGATCTTACATAGTAAAATTATAAATGTAAAAATTACACAATAAAATATTCTGTTTTGTTGAAAAAGAAAAACATATCTGCTAGCAGCATGCAAAGACCATGCATTGTCATACCATCAAGCAAACACAAAATTAAAGTATAATAAATAACTGCTTGAAGCCCACTTAAAAATCGTAAGACAACAAAAGGGGGTCCATGACAAGGTGTTCACAGCTCTGATCAGGAAGAATGACGCTGTCAAGCAGATCGAGCTGTTCAAGTCAGGTCATTGTCAAATGACATGACAACAACTGGTTTGACTGGAGGTACACAGCAGCCCCTCCTTTGGGTTCCGCTGAATATTCACAGATATCATCTTTTCACAGAGAGGTAGTTGTAGCACATTGTTTTTCAAGTTCCTGTTCTTTAGCCGTTCCCATTCGTTTGTTGTGTCTGACATTTGGTCGGAAAAAAATTTTAGGCTGCCCAACGATGAAGCGTGGTTTGCACTTCCGCTGGAGCTTATACACATTTTCCACGTTGATTTCTCCTGTACTTTTACACTGGAAAAGGACAGATTGTTTTGAGGATCAAGAATGTATTTCGTGCTGCCATGAATCTGTGAACCTAGGCAAAGGCTCATTAGCTTCAGGCTTTCAACCAGTTCCCCTGCGCTTCTGGACGACAGCTGCATCGAGTTTCCAGATCCAGCGCATCTCCGAGTGGAACCCGAGGTGGTGTTGGTGCTCCCTCCAGAGCTACCGGAGGGACTCCCCCCACCTTTGCTGTTATCGCCCGGGCTCGTTTTGTCCATCCCTCCGTTTCCATTGCTTGGTTTGCTTTGTCCACCACCATCCCCCTGGCTGCCAGGCGGCCCTTCGCTGCTATCCCGTCGGTGCCAGGAGTAAGTAAACCCGCTGTCCTTGTCCAGACGCCTCCTACTTTCTGAGTCGTCATCGCTGGTTTCGGAGCTGCTGCAGCTGGAGCCCCGTCCCTGGCTTTTCCTCCGGTGGTAGCGTTTGTGCACTGTGCTGGGCGAGGCGATATTCATCTTTAACCTGCTGAGCTTTGGGGGCAAGTTCTCGTCCATGTCAAACTCATCATCTGACTCGCCCTCCTCGAAGATCTGGTTGAGGACCGGAGCACTCTTTCTCGAAGTAAGACGATTTGTAACCGAAGGCTTACGACGCAGAACAACTTGAGTAGAAAGAGAAATAGGTTTTTTATCTTCCTCATCCTCCTCTTCATCTTCTTCTACTCTGAACAAGCACTTCCGGCCACTTGTAGTGGGTTTTAAGCTCACCGATGGAACTGCTGAAAGTGCCGGCCCAGCCAGTTCAGGGATCTCTTCCTTCTTTGCTGAATCCCCAAGGGCTTTGCTCCGGTGCCCATTGAGAACGTTCTCAGCCGTGCGAGCCGGTGACTGAGGAACAGTGGCGTGGGAGAGAGGGGTTGCCGTAAGGTCATCCTCCAGATCCTGGGGGACATCAATTTTTGTTGGCCATGACTGCCTGTGTAAAAAATTAGAGAAGATAAACAGGAAGTTACATCATGGCAAGCATTTCAGAACTTAGAAGGAAGTGTAAGAGCTGCACCAGAGAAGCACAAGTACTGACACACAAATTAGGCTGCGTGTCTGTAAACAACAGTAGTGAGTGACTGAGCACAAGGAATCGTTCTCAGAGAATGTGCATTCCTTTAGAAATGCTGCTATTTGAAAGGAACACCATCTATACAAGAACAGAGTTTAGAAATTATGTTGGTTACTGTCAAAGTTTAAGATTTCATTGCTCTCAGAAAATTAATTAAGCAATAAAAGGACTTGAAATAATTGTGTCTCAAAGAAAATAATCTGAGATTGGTAGAGAACCACCAGTACCTAGAGGAAGGTACAAGCCTATTCAAGCACAACTTCAATAAGATAGCATTGTGAATTACTTTTAATCTAAAGCTTCTGTGTTTTTTCCTCCCAGTATTCTTAATATAAAAATTAGGTTAGAATTAACATGAGTGAGACTGAAAAGGTGCATCAGACAAAAGTCTCTCATTCTCACCAAGCTCTATTCTACAAAGTTCCCTTTAATTTTAAACACACACAAACTGAGATCATTCATTTATTTGTCCTTAGCTGAGCATCTGAATACAACTGCATGAATTCAGAACTCAAGCTGCTTAAGAATATGACACTTGGATAAACTGTAAATCCAAGGTGAAAATGTATGACTCTGTAATAGCATTAGCTCAAATCAAAAGTAACATGAGTGTGCACCAGTTTTACAAGTAGCAGCTGATGTGTTATCTCCAATATCTCTAATGATTTGTATTTGACTTTAAATCTTAACAAATATTGTAATTTTCCAATAACGCACACAGAATAAATTAAGAACAAAACCAGTCAGTCTTTACTCTATTTTGAAAGCCTAATCCAAAAAACCAACATCTACAGACCAACACCTTAACACTGAACGATTCTTCGACATCTCAACTCAGCATATGCCCCACATTTTTTGTCTTTCATTTTAAAAGGTTTGCCAATCATTTAACTTTACAAACCAAAAATACTCTGGCATACTGCATGAAAAGCTGTAGTAGAGGCCTCTGTTCACATATGGACAGCATATTACAAGACATTCCCAACCATATTGTGTGTGTGCCAAAAGAAAGGGCTGCATGACTTTGTAGCCCAGTTTAGAAGCAAGAGGAGGACAGCAGAGAATGTTTCACACCAAGTGTGACCCCAGGTATCTGCCTGACAGACTGCATACAAAGACACAAGGATCACATCAGTTTCCTCCTCTCTGCCATGTTAGGAGGTCAAGCCGAAGGAAGAGGGAAGGCTTAAACACCTCTTTGCTGTGGTAGGACTGCACTTGCTGAAGGCTGCACAGAAAAGGACCCTGAGGTGCAAGATACTGGTCTATACCAGGTTGTCTCCTGACAACTCTCCCAGTTGCACAAACTCTGAGGAGGAGGCGTTACTAAAGCCAGCAATAAACTCGCCAAGCCTTGCTGCAGACTTTGCTTTGAAGCACTCGCGTCAGTTTTGCTCAACCAACCGGTGCCAGAAACACCCCCCAGGACCCTCTAACAGCAGGGCCTGGTTGCCCACACACTGCCTGAGCCTGTGCAGTGCATTCCCTGGGCGGAGCCATGCAGGCTCCTGCCTGTCTCACTGGGAGCTGCTGGTGGCCTCCCACCAGCCTCCCTCCAGTGGGGAGCTCTACCTGGAGGGAGGCAACACAGCCAGGAGCTCCGAGCCAAGCTGCACAGACAGGAAGTGAAGCCTGGGCTGTGGTCTCCCTTGGTTTGACTCTGGCACCCTCCCTTAGGCCCCGGCTGACTCCAGAAATACTGGGAAACACTGACCCAGTTTGCTGATGACTTGTGCTCTACTGTGTATTTTAAACACAAACAATTGTCTGTAATTAAAAAACAGGACTTAAATACACTAGAAACGTAACTACAAACATGACAGAAAATGAAGATCTAAATCTTCCAGGAACTTGCCATGCTTAAAGAACAGACTGGTTTGTCAGCAAAAATAGGAAGAGTTCTGTGGTTGTCACAATAAAGAGCAAATATAGTATCTTACAGTACTGTAGTTGCCAGGCAATAAACCTCCTCACTACAGTATGTTTATCTCTCATAGCAGCCCATGTTTGCCTCCCTTCCCTTCTGCCTCTCCCTTTATTCCCAGTGGGCCTGAGGGGAGAGTGGGACAGAAAAAAAGCTCCAGGTTGCAAGTTAAATTGTGGAGGTTTTTATCTTTTGAGATCTCAAAATCAAGGTAATGTACTACTTTGTTGTCTTTCTCTTGAGGTCATTCTATAGAAACACTTGGAATTTCAAACCATCATGGAGGCAAAGGACAGGCACTGGGACCATTAGAGCAAGGCTTCCTGAGTTTGTGCAGATGTCCTTGTTATGAAAACTCACACTCACAGGGCAGGCTGCAGCTACTCCAATTTTACAAATTCATATAAAAATTTAGATTCATTGAACTTTTTGTTCCAGTTTCTTATATAACTATAGAGTTGCACTTTACTGAAGAGTGACACTGACACTGAGGAAAAAAAACCCAAACAATTCAAAAGCCAACTTAATAGTTTTAGAATTCCCATTTGAAGGTAAACTCCAGGTTTTCCTCTAAAGTAATTTGTTTTATAAGTAATACTTAGTATTAGGCATATTTGATGGGATTTCTTTTTTCAAAGAAGTTGACATAAAAGTAAGAGGATGATCCATCATGAGAGAACTGCTGAGTCAAAGTTACAGTATTGCCCTTGAAGAGAGGTGAGCTCTCTAACACCAAGCTCCAGACCATTCTGGTTCTACAGGCAACCCTTAGATGCCTGCAATAACTCTTCTGAAGTACCAGTAACCACCTAAGATAAAATTTCCTACATCAGTGACCACTGAGTGAATGATCTTAAAGCGCACACAATGCAGGGTGCAGTCCCACCTGGAGATGGCAAAGATACGAAAACACTCTAACATTTAGAGAGCATCAACTCATAATTCAGGGACACAGAATGGTATTCAGAAGAGATGCCTCTAAAATCTCAAGCCTAAATCCAATGCGACAACCAATGGAGACTTTAACCTATTTTCCCATGTGTGTGTCCTTAATTCATAACAAATGTCCATATTTTTTAGATTTAACTTGAAGTAGTAGTACCTTACTTTTATCAATTAGGCCAAGGAAACTATGACTATGCACAAGAAGGACATCCCAGCATTTATGTCCCTATGATTATTCCTATTAAATGATTTCACATGTGACCTTGCATGAAAGTTGCACAAAGAAGCCTTTGGAATGAACAAGTTATTTTGTCTTTTCCTCTAAATCCTACAGATAAACAACACTGAAGATGTTGCTGGAGTTAGCAATGCTAAACATCAGCACAAACATTTAGTATTCTTTTCTCATTAATAAATTATCTACTAACAGTTGTTATTATTGCTAGTAACAGTTACCAATATTTTACCTAAATAGACAACTTTTGGAAAGACTGGAGGTTGCAGAATAAAAGTTAATGGAAATGCCTCAGTACCTCCTCCATCTTCACTGGAACAATTGCCAAGATGGGCCAATGAATATTTTATCCAATACCAGCAGATCCCTAGTGACAGTTTAATACTTAACTTAGGAAAGAAAAACCCCAATGTTTAAGAAAAAGAACTGCTCAAAAACTTGCATCCTCCAATATCAGCATGCAAGTAGAAACTATACTATTTGCCTTTTGGGTTGGCTTTTTTGTTTGGTTGGTTTGGTTTTCTTTTTTTGGTTGGTTGGTTTAGTTAAAGCACATTCTGCTGTAACTGCAAATATGGGACGCTTTGATAACTGGTTGAACATACCAATACCAGCTACATGCCAGAAGCCCCATTCCCCCCTTTTAGTTTTACTGTGTCACAAGCTGAAGCTTTGAAAATCTCAGGGACCCTTACTAAAAGGCGTTTTTTATTCATGTTTTTTGTCAAACAAACAAAATCTATTGTAATGTCTTTAAGTGACTGATTAAAACAGTAAAGTGACTGATTAAAACAGTAAAGTCAACAATTTTGCTTACACAACAGGCACAGCAACTGACATGAAAAAGAACATACCTACGGATCAAATTTAGAGTGATTTCTCATTTATAACTAATTCTGTATCAGCAGGTTTATGGATTATGCAACTAATTTTTCTCCAGGGATATTACATAACACAATTTGTATGAGGAGCTGAAGGTCAATGAACAAGCCCTTTTCTAGGAGGTGTGAAAATCTGCCTCTTTAGGTACAGACTTCAAATTGCCTTGTCATTTCCTGAGAAGGGTAGGAATTGAAAATATTATGTGCAACTGATTTCTGAACACTTCTGAAATCCCCACAGCACTCTGAAGACATTTAAAATTTGCAATGAGTATTGTACTGTTTTCAGGAAAGCAGTACTTGAGCAATTTAATATTCTCATTAAGACAATTTAAAAAACAAACAAAACAAAACAAAAAAAACCCCAGCCATTTAGATTCCTAAATTCTCACCTGAACTGAGCTTTGATGTTGCTGGGGCTTGCAGATCTGGTCTGAATTTCCTTCTCTTGTTTTTCTCGCAGGATCCTTTCAGCTAGTAAGAAGTAAGTAGCAGTGATGTGATTGTATTTGTTAGTCTCCAATGCCCTGAGGAAAGTACAAAACATGAAATAACTCATCCATCAGTGGTTTCTAAGAACTGGACATGCATCTCACATCTTGCTGTGCTTCCCATAGCAGGAAGAGTGCCTGAAAACAGGACTGCCCATTTCTGATCTTTTGACAGGCATGCCTTAATTTTATTAAAAATAAAGAGCCAGCAAGCCTAGCAATTTCAACTACAGTTGGAAGAAGATATCCTCAGACTATCATCCAACAGAAGTAAGAAATTATTTTTTATTTTGTATTCTTTAAATTGTAACAGTGTTTTTTATTAATGTTCTGCAGCAATGATGGGCTTTCCCACTGGCACATAAAACCACAAAATACTAATATTTGGTTATGCAACAAATGGAAGAAAACTTTCATTATTTTAGGGCTGTCACATTGAGTTTATAGTAAAAATAAGTTCATAAGCCAGTAAGTGTCACTCAGACATTGTAACAGAAAGGATGCCCCTGTTATACAGCTAAAAGCTTAAGTGAGACTGCTGCTTCCCCTTCCCCATCAACAGTTTTTTACAGCTTAAACACATAAAAAAAGGAAAAAGTATTTAAGACCTCTTTCAATTTGGGGAATATTTTAGAAATTTGGCAGTTTTAATCTATTAGAAGAATCTATGTAGCTTTCTAGCAAGCGCCCTCAGTGACTATTATGCATTACACAGATAAAAGGAATAACATACTAAATTAACAGAAATTTGGGTATACTAGAAATGCGCTAAGGCAAAAATGCTAGAATTTGTCACCTCCAAATATGCATGAGAGGTGAAGAACAAGTAAAAGCATGGATTCCAAAGCATTTAAGTTTACTCAAGATGGCTAGTGCAAGAATCAAAACACTGTTGCAACACATTTTCTTGAAGCTTTTCCTAAATTTGGGTATATTTAAGTATTTCTGATCCCACAATATCCTATCACAGTGCAAGACTGTAATACTTTGTTTGTTAACTGAATGGCCTGATATTTAAACACTAAAGTGCCCAGGTTCTCATGATGTTCTTGAATCAAAAACGAGAGAGGCACAAACAAACTGCACCTAGAAAAGTGACAACTTACTCCACGATGGTATCTCGGTCTGCGATGTCCCCAAGAACCATGCGCTGTATTATACTGTTGTGCTCCTCCTCAGACAGATTTTTGTATGATACAAGAGGAATATTATACTTGGTTGCAGGAGATGGGTCAACTCCTTGGAGCCATGCATGGTTTTCAATCTCCTCCAAAGATGCCCTTCGCTTCGGGTCTCTCTGCAACATCCGTGTAATTAGACTGTGAATAAAAAATAAATCTAAACAAAAATGCACACACGTGTTTAAAAAAAGAACCTGTTGTAAGAGCAACATTAGGAAGACATTTTCTGCTGTCATGTCACATAGATCTTCAGAAGTCTCACAGTAAACAATGTGATGGGAAATTATTTCGTCTCAAAGACATCCAAATATTGATGAACTGAAACAAACAATTTATTAAAACTATAAATATATAAACACTGCAGTTTTCATTTACTATACTTAGATAATTAATCTGATTTTTCTCATTTATTTGTTTTTAGTAGGTCTTATGGGGCAACTACAGGTCACAGATGGCCTATTGGCTAGTCAGTAAAGTAACAGAAATGTGATTTTTTAATTATTGCTGCTGTCAACAAGTATATGGAATAGCAAGATAAACAGAAATATTTTATTCTGAAGTAACTATCAGATATTTGAGTCTTCAGTATCCTTGAAAAAACTGTGATTTGTCTACCCGCATAGAAAAAAACCTTAACAGACCAATACACTCTCCAGGATGATGTAGTGACAAATCTACTAATGGGGTGATACTGAGATTTTACAAATGCTGGAAAGAAAGTGCATAAATTCCCCAAGTAAATGGAGAAGGAAGACTTCATTAGCACAGCACATCTCTGTTCACTTACTATACATGGAACATTCTTGGGGGAGGTATTTTTTGCTTTGTTCAATAAATATGGATATATGGTTTTAATGCCAAGGTTACAAAGAAACCGTATTGCTCCAACATGTTCTCCAGTTCTCATATAGTGCTTTTTCTTGCACTAACTATACCATACCAGGCAAGGCTTCTGACTGCAAGGCCACACACAAAGCACAAAGGTAATCACAATATTTTATGGGTTTTTTTTTGTTGGGTTTTTTTTGGTGTGAGATAATGTACGGATTTAAAAGTGGAGGTTAATTCAACCTTCTTTAAAAAGTCGCATTTATTTTTAGTAGCTGTGGTCTCTGCCTTTACTGAGAGGAAAGGCAGGGTGAGACACGGGAGCCTTGAGTTTCTTTGCTTTTTTTAATATTATGACAGAAAGAGAACAAACTCCATACTTAAGACTTCTTTTTTAAACTACACCTGTAGTAAAACCACACAAATGCAGCACATGTGCCTCCTGCTTGAAGCTTGTTTATGCATTTCAAACCACAAATGCTTTCACTCCAAGCAGGAAGTTTTAACATTCCCAGAGTCTTTTCCCTAAAAAAACCTAACTTACAGAAGACCTGAGTAACTGGTTGTACATTGTTCATGCTTCATATAGAGCAAGCAGATCTGGACATTTAAGCAAATCAGTATTAGCAAATATATTAAGCAAAAGGCTGCAAGAGGTTAAGTTTCCTGGCCTCAGCACAGCATGCAGCATCTCAGGAGACTGACTGGATACAATTCACTGATAAGAGCTCTCTCTTAAACCTCTTCCTGTATTGTATTTTAAACCTGTTCCTGTATGTAAAGCTCTTCAAGCTCACAGCAGCTCTTCCATGTTACTGGAGGGTGGTAGCCACTAATGACAAGAACACCAGCTACGGCATAGAATTATAGAATCATTAAGGTTGGAAAAGACTTCTGAGAGCATCAGGTCCAGCCACTAAAATAACACCCCCATGCTCACCATGAAACCATCTCTCTAAGTGCCACAACTACAATGCTTTAGAATCATCATCACCTCCAGGCACGGTGATTCTACTGCTTCCCTGGGAGGCCTGTTCTAAGGCTTGACAAGACATTTTTCCTAATATCCAGTCTTAACCTTGAGGTCATTTCCTCATCCTATTGCTTGTTACCTGAGAGAAGAGACCAACCCCACCTGGCTACAACCTCCTTTCAGGTGGTTATAGAGAACAGTAAGGTCTCCCCTGAGCCTCCTCTTCTCCAGGCTAAACACCCCCAGCTCCCCCAACTCCTCCCCAGCTTCATTGCCCTTCTCTGGACACAATCCAGCACCTCAATGTCTTTCTTGAGAGCCCAAAACTGAACACAGGACTCAGGATGTGCCCTCACCAGTGCTGAGCACAGGGGGACGATCACTGCCCTGGTCCTGCTGGCCCAACTGTAGCTGATGCAGGCCAGGATGCTGTTCACCATGTTATGCATTAGACTCCTGGACTGCACAGATGTCAGGTAAAGAAAGGAATGGTCATTATGACCACAGCTGTAACAAATTTCATTCTTTGGCAAATAACAGAATTCTAGATGCTGCTCTAGGTTTTTCGACTGAACCAAATGCATTTTTCAAGCATTTATAAAGGCATCTGGTTCTTCATATTGAAAATTAAGATACTTTCCTGCAGGTTCAAGAACCTGGACAAACATTTTAAAATAGTCTAAGTGGTGCAACTGGGATATATGTTTAAAGGACTGAAGGTCACTAACCAATAGGGAAACATGGGAAATACTGGAACATATCAGTAAAAATAAAAAAGCTCCAGTGAATGCTGCAGAAAAGCAACACATCAAAAGCAATCACAATTCCTAACTGGATATGGTATTTCCAGACCAAATATTTTTCTCCCTTGATTGCCTAGGATGTTAATTTGGAGTTGCAATTTCAGTAGGAGATGAGCAAAACTTGCTGTGTGACAGGTTTTGATAACTTCTTGTTTGGACAGAATTTGATAAACAGCAGTATCTTCCTAATCCTTGTCACAAAATGATCTCAACACCATCTGGTAATTTGTCCAGCAAAAGAGTCAGCCAAAGCCAATCGGTACTGAGTAACTTCTTCAATTCTTTATAAAATGCATGACAACTGAGAGACATAAAAGAAAGTATCAAGGAATATTCTACACATTGATAATACGGTATGGGGAACTCCCAAAAGTAATGAAAATTCACTTCTGTGAATGCTTCCAAGTTGTTTAGTACTCTACTTACTCTTTACATTCTTTGGACACATGAGGTGGCACCGTGTATTTGCAGTCCATTATCATAGTCAGAGTTTCACTGTCATTTGCTTCTTGAAATGGTGGTTGTCCACAGACCAACATGAAGAGGATGACCCCCAAACTCCATATATCTGTAAATATAAAGTACATATTTAAAAAAACCAAACTGTTGAGGATACAGACATAATTACCATCCAACCCATGAAATATTCTTAAAATGCATACTGGGGTAATTACTGCACTCTTCATTATGAGCATTACTTATGGAAATTACAATTCCAATGAGGTACAAAATGCAGTAGTTCCATTGTTTGACAGCTTTTACAGTTTTTGAAGGGGAAAAAAAATCAGAATTCGTTACTTCAAGGATACAAAACAGTTTGAGACGCATTAACACTTTTGACAGCAGTGTTAGATAAAGCTGAAAATAATCTGGTCACTTAGGAGGCAAGAATTCATTACCCTTTTGTTAACAGGTAGGCACAGGTTATTCAAGAGATTTGTATTCAAAGTACATTCCTTCCTGAAGGACTCGCATAAACTGTTCTCTGGATTGTTTACATGTTACTCTATGATGTAAGAAATTACAAAGGAAGTCACTTATTTCAATAAGACTGATTTTGCTATGTTTTTCCTTCAGTAGTGTTGTGTTGCTTTAAAATTTGGCACTTCCAACAGTAACTAAATTAGTTTATGTAAAACCAGCTTCCTATACCAATGATACTACAAAGTGTGGAATAGTGGGGTTGGGTGCTGTTTTGTTTTTTTTTAAATATCCAAACATAACAATTAACAGTGATTTCTACTACACTCTGGGAGTCTTTTTGTTTCCTTCTAATTCCTGCTTGTGTAAAATAAACATTTAACAACTCTCCTGTTCCCCAGTGAAATGGCATACCAAAAGATGAAAAAGAAGCACTTTGGGGCATGAAGCCCTGTAGCTGGTTTCTACTTAGTGTAATAGCTAATATTTAGCTCAAATCTTTATTAAGAGCCTGCCTCAAAGAAAATATTTCATGAGTGTCACTGCATTCAATAAAGGAAACATAAATATTAAGAAATACATCATATTGCAGAAAAATAAATAACACGCTCCAATATATGCTACAAAATTGCCATGATCTTAAAACTTCAGCACAACTCCATGCTCCGGGAATTTCAGCAGCAATTTTGCGTCTTAAACCCTTAACGTGTTACAGATTTGTACCCAGTAAAACCAAACAGCTGAGAAATGATCAGGCATGCACCTCCCAAGGAAAGAGGGGAGAGCAGCCAGCAGTGATCTGGGACACAGAGCACACCAGCTCTTTCCTGGAAGGGCTTGCAAAAGGGATCCACATAAGCTACCTACTCAACTGCATCTTGCTTTCTGTGGCCCATTCAAAATACGTGACGTGCATTTCATGCTGAAGGATGGCTACAATTTTATTTAATAAAGTAATTCACACAGATTCATCCCTAGAACAATGACTCATTTTGCTAGTTATGACCTATTCTTCTTATGGTTTAGCTGACAGAAGAACAGAAACACTACACGATGATTTTCTTCAGAGCTCTAATTTGTAGTAATTGTTGCTATTAAACTCAGACAATTATTGGATTTCTGCTATGGTCACTAGGGCCTCAATCCTGTACGTACTCAGCATTTTGGGGCTGGTACACCATATCATGTATACCTGCAAATTCAGCATGACCATCACCATGTTTACAGATTCAATAAGTGCTTTAATACTTTGCTAGCTTGATGCCAGAAAGGCGATGTTTAGGAATACAGGACTTTAAAAGCCCTCACAAGACAGGGAGGCAGTTTCACTTAAAAGGTCCACCTTTAATTTTGTAAAGTTACTTGTTGTCTTTCTGCTGCTGTTTAGTTTCAAAGCAGCCAAAAAGTTTTGGAGCATTATCTATCTCCTATCACACAACAGATTACCTGAAGCTTTTGCAAGCACAAAAGACGTGTGAGTTTATGCATTTCTACGAACAGTTATCTTTTGGCTATCAATATCCTTCCCAGATTTTTAACTTTGCCTAAGATCTATGTTGTGATTTGATATGTCCTAGTATTCTGTTCAGTACTCCCCCACAACAGAATAGAATGCTTCATGTGTCCTTTAATCATGAAGTATTTTACAAGAGTCCACATAGTATTCATTATTACAGACAAATTACATTTGTTATAATAAAGCAATTAATACTGACTAAATTTAAGCCAAGAGAAAAATATTGGGGAGGGGAGCAATATAATGAAACTGGTAGTTAAAAGTAAGCATATAAAAAGTTTAAACAGAAGGAAAAAGACAGTAATGTAAGAAATCAAGCTTAAAAACAGTAAGATAATCCTGAGGAAAGGACAGCAATTAAAGATAACAATTAAAGTTCCATGAAATCGCCATATACAGGAAATTCTACCAGACCTTGAAGTTTCAACTGCACTGGGCAGATACTGAACATATTTTAAGTATTTTCCATTACAAGATAGCCTCCTAATTTATTTTCTATTTTACACACATGGCTTCTTCTCTTGGCTATACATACACTTTGCTATATTTCAATTTGAAAGGATATGTGATAACAGGTACTGTTTTAGTTTTCCAAAAGTTATTTAGATAAACATATGTGCACATTTACTTCCTAAAAAAAAAAAAAATTTTTAGAAGCAAAATCCAACTGATTCTCTAAATGCAAAGTAAACCCCCAAACCACTATTGCTTGCCATTATGCAATGTCCATTAGACATCAACCTTTACGTTTTGACAAATAAAATAGTAATTACTGATTAGCCAGCACACAACAGAATTTTGTGTATTTTTCTTTCACTAATTACTATATTTTGCATTCTGTACCCATGGGTCTTTTCCAGATAAGAAGAGCTGCAAATAGTAAAATGAAATATTTTTAACACTGCTGCGCAAAAAATAGAATACAAACCCTTGTTAATAATGAAATAAATCATGCACTGAACTGCTACTGTATTTCATTGTATCACAAATTCTGTTTAATGCATAAAATACACACTAAAAGAGCATCATGTGTATGCAGAAAAAGTTTTTTTAGAAACTAAAAATAGTGCTTAAGACCATTTAACCTTAGCATATTACACAGATATTCTTAGCCTCTCAGTGAAGAGTACTAGAGCAGCAACAACTACACTTTACCTCACTCTTATATACTACAGGCAAAGCTTCCTATTACGCTTTTCTGACAAATGTGTATTTTGTTACCCTGCAGCATAGCAGACGTTTATTTTGATGTGACCAAGAAATAACAGTGGACAGAAACAATTACATGGCTTTTATTCTCAGCCTATTTTTACAGCTGTAGCTGTAAAAAGATCAACTTCATTGCACCTACAGCCAAGGTGACTAAAATGACTCAGCTTGCAGTGTCATGGACAGAGCTGGGCAGCCTCAGCAAAACTTAAAAGTCTACTAATAACCAGGAAGCAAGAAAATAGTGTACCTGAGAAAGTCTAATCTACATGTAAGACTGAAAAATCACTGGGAGGCTTAGAGCAGACTTTATTATGTCACAAGACAGATATCATCTTAGCAACATCTTCGCAAGCCCTCCAATATCATATTATAGCAAGCCTCTCATTTCTGGAAGCAGAGCCAAGCATTTGGACGTCTGCAGGTGCACTAAGAGAACACATTCAAGAGTTCTGTCCTGCCCCTTCATATGCAAACTCTCCAAACAAGGGGTTGACTCCTTGTCCCTTTTCTGTGCCACAGTTTAACTAGACCACATCAATTGTTTGCAACTCCTCATGCAACTAAAGCCAACCAACCAGATGACTGAGTAAAGCAAGACCTTTAACAAGGCTCTTGCTAACACAGGTGCATATTTTTCAGTCAAATCAGAAAACAGACTGCAAAAAAAACATTTAAATATACTGCTTTCTTTTCTAAATATACCATTTTTGTTCACCCATTTAATATAATAATCACAATTCATTTTGGGGAATTCTTCTATTCCAGAATAGTGTCATCTGACTGAAAGATGCAGGATCTTTAAGCAGGGTTGTCTTAGAGAAATTAGTAAAGGAGAATCAGAGGTTATTTTATTATAGTGCCTATTTACCAAATTTTATTATTGCCCCAAACAATACACAAAGCCACACACAACAGTGTTCATTACCACAGTTTTGTCCTGTCATAATTAGTGCCAGTTCTAGATTTGAGACCTTTAATTGAAGGAACACAAGGAAGAGAAGGGTTATGGAGACCACCTTTAAAATGCAGATTCAAACAGTAATTTATTTTTCACAATTTCAAGTTCTTTTCCTACTCTTAATAACTAGAAATTAGCAGATGAAGACTTTTTGGAAACTGCTTATTTCTGTCCTTCAAGGGTCATCTAATTTGCTCTCTTTAGAAAATTGATGGAAAAGCAGAAATTAGGCCCAACATGCTGCATGCATTTAGCATTCTTATAACCTGCAAAACGTCAAGTTATTAGAGTAAAGGAAGGCTACTACACTGGAGTAGCAAAAATCAAGGTCTCTTTCAAAAGCCCTGTGAAGATCTCAAGATACAATTTAGCCTTTGAATTGGGTACTAGTAACTTGAAACTGTCATTGCTATGACAAGAATAAAATAAGAATAAAAGCAGTAGTAACTAGCTGCAGTAGAGAATATTTATATGTTTTCTAAGCCATTAAATAATCAGAAAAGGACCATGAACCATGACAACCAGGGCTGTGTATATGCAACTTCCTTACATAATGTGAAGTCACTGCCATAGAAACCAAATTACAACATTAGCTGTCTGTGCTATGCCTGTCTTAAACACAGGGTGGTCAAACATCTGTCATGTTCAAGTTTGCACACTCCACAAAGGATATCCATATTCATCTGCTTCACCATTTCATTAGTCACTTACTGCTTTCTGAAGTTTGTGATTTACTCCTAGAATAAGTACTTAGGATTTCAGTAAGTTACAACTAAAGTGACACAGGATGCATACAGCTTCATATTCCCTCAAATTTCTTCCATTCCTCAGAAGCCAGACATTTGTCACACTTTATATGTGCTATATGAACTTGTGATTTCAAGCCATTAAAAATCCATACTCATTTTGGAACAGACACATTTGCATTTACATACATAATGTAAATTGAGTCTGCTTACTGAAGGTGTTTATTTCAGACCTTGATGGGGAAAAGGGTGGATTTTTTTTTCCTCCTAACTTAAATTTAGAACTGCTCAACAGTTTACAGCGTATATTGCTCAGCTGCTGAGATGGATCTTTCTACAGAAAGTCTCTTTCTTCAAAAATGATTTGTAATATTGAGTAAATTTAGCCAGGTTTTATAAATTTCACAGTATTTACTATAACAGCTGAACATTATAGTTATTTTCTACTAGGAGCCACTTAAGCTAAAAGGAAACAACTTTTTAAAACCAACTTCTATGAAGATGACAAATGTTTACATGTTTACATGTTTATTTTGCCACTACAGAGGTATCAACAGACTGTGGATAAATGAAGGGTGGGAATGAACCCAAATTTCCAGGATTATGGGCAGTTACTCGAAACACTGTATTAAGACATTGAAGAATGTTACCACTGCTGCTGCTACCTCTTCAGAGCATATTTGATGAAGAAAGCCCAATCCATAGAAACCTGTTGAATACAAGCCTTGGAAGAGATTCAACGCATCAGCACTTCAATACCTAGTTCTTGTAGGCCGAGTTAAATAGGAAAAACTCTATGTAAAATCATCAGTATCTCTGCACTGTGGGCATGTTCAGGACCAGGCAGCAACTGGCCAGTACCTGTAGACTGCTCTTTTGGACTCAAGACACAAAAACCCCGTCGTGAACTACTTCATTTGGATTGAAGGGTGGAACCTTGATGGGTTCAGGAGCAGGCACAGGCTGGTAGCTCATGAGGGTAAGTGGCAAGCATGCTTCTTACAAGTTAGAATGTAAGAACCCACTCACAGGCTGAGGGAAACTGAATGAACACTCAACCGTATAGCACAGCTTCACATAATTGTCTGAAGAACTAAAACACAATTTAACAGTAAAAATTTCCGACAGGTGAAACACTGCAGAAAATGAGACTTCTGTTAGGAATAGTGATGAAACATTATATACAACAGTACAAAAGATAAAAGCTGGTATCATACTACTGAATCATTTGAATGGTGCTTGTTGATATACTTGTGCTTCAAAAGGAGGGTAAGAAAAGTATTTCCACTCCTGTATAGCTAAAAATCTTTAAAAAGTTGCATTCCTTGCATAGAAAGTCAGTAGCAAGAAGGTAGAAAATAATTGTGTTAAAACATTTCAGCATTTCTATGTATCACAAGTATTTTTACACTGCCATGTGCAAAGACTACTGACAAATCTGGATCATGCTCAAACTGGACCAGTAAAATTTCAAGTGTAAGAGTAAAGAACAAGGATTACTTTTTCATAGATACTCAATTTTTAGCTGATGGAACTATTCTTTCATTCTTTAATTTTTAATGGAAAAGGCTTTGAATGAACTTGTATACTGACCTCCCTAGTTCTCAGAGATGTTACCATCTGTTAACTCAACTTCTTTTTGTCTTTGTAAAATGGGATTTATTTTTCCCTTGCTGAAGGCTGATGAAGAAAACATCCACAATCAAGGCTAACATTTTTAAAATTAACATGTAGACCTGGGGTTTTTCTTTGTTTTAAAGCACTATAAATCCAATCAATATTACTATTAGGACACATAGCAGAGAAGAGAATTAGGAGAAATCTTTTCCTTTCCCCCATCCCTCCAAAAAAGAGCATAAATAGCAAATGGCTTTTAGCAAATTATTTTCCTAATTAGCTTATTGGTCTGGTGAAACAGTCTGCTCTGTGTAAGTTATTTTATTTGACTAAGACACAATCATCAGTAACTAAGTCTTATCTTCGGAAGTGATTCCAATTTTCATTCAGTCTGGCAACCAGTACTCATACTCTGGACACCCCAAAGTAAGGAGGACATGGACCTACTGCAGTGAGTCCAGAGGAGGCCATGAAGATGATCAGAGGGTTGGAGCACCTCTCCTATGGAGACAGGTTGAGAGAGTTGGGGTAGTTTAGCCTGGAAAATAGAAGGTTCTGGGGAGAACTTACAGCACTTTCCCGTACCTAAATGGGGCTACAAGACAGCTGGAGAGGGACTTTTTCCATGGGCATGTGGTAAAAGGACAAAGGCTGATGGCTTTAAACTGAGTGAGGGCAGGTTTATATTGGATATTAGGAAGAAATTCTCCCCTTTCAAGGTGGTGAGGCACTGAAACAGGTTGCCCAGAGAAGCTGTGGATACCCCACTTGTTGTCAGTGTTCAAGGCCAGGCTGGATGGGGCTCTAAGCAACCTCGTCTAATGGGAGGTGTCCCTGCCACAGCAGGGAGTTGGGAAGACATGGTCTTTAAGGTCCCTTCCAACTCAAACCATTCCATGATTTCATGATTTTTCCCTGAAGTCAATTGCATGGGTTTTGCTGGTTGAGTAAAACCACTAAAATACAAACAGTTGTTCATTTCTTTTTTTTTGTAACTAATGCATCTCAAATTTCAGTAAGGGTATTTTAACAGACAACACCACCACTGAAAGGTCTTACTGAACACATGCCACTGCCTTTATTCCAAAATAGGCTGTTTTACTCCAAATCATCAGTTCTGCAATTAAAAATATATTCTGTCTCCTTTGGTATCTGTTGTTTAGCCACAAAAAGTTACTGAAACTATATTAAAAAACTGAACTAAACCAACATTTTCTGCATGAATTCCAATACTACTACTCCAGAAAGTAATTAGCCAGGATAAAACCCAATATTAATTAGTTAAATATAAAAGGAAGTTTTCTTCTTTATGAAACACATTCTCAAAATCATAGGACATACCAAAGTCCCAGCACATACAGCTTACATTCATGTTTCACTGCAATGACTTTGTTCTTTTTTTGTATATAAAGACAGTTTGCTCCTGGTATCTTAAAAATTCTTCATGTTTTCTGATGGACTATCTTTTCCTACACGTTTTAGCTGTATAATGTATAATTTGTACTTTATTTATAAAAAAATAACATCTGAATACAGCTTTACACATGAATGCAAAACTTGGGCATCTGGTTTATAACTAGGTAGTACACCACTGATTTCGGTCCCACCAGATCTGTGTTGCCAAATTAGTCAGCCACAGGCTGGAAATAATTAATCTGAGTACTCATTTGAAAGATACATGAAAATAAGCTTCCTGGCTGTGGAGATGTATTCATCACAACGAAACCTTGCTCTACAACAGCAGCTTGAAATACTATGAAAACAGTTCTCCCATGAACACAGCAACACGACTATATCCCTATACTTAAATTACAGTTTAGCTGATATGGCAGTAACCGAAGCCAATCTTGACAGCTTCTTCTCTGTAGTTTCACTTGGATAACTTATTCTTTGCTTCACCCAGCAGTTTACTGGTGAATGCATGAAAACTTTTGCATAAAGTAATCCAGAATGGAACATAAATTATACTTCATAAATATTATCTTGCTCAGATTTACTGAGACGTTATCAGGATCGCAGATTCGCACAGTTCACTGCAGCCCCATCACATCAAAGCTTCACCTCTGAATACAAGGCTCCAATACCTGCAGCACAACATCCTCAATATTAAGCCCTAAAAGTATTTTCTTGTCAATACAGTAATTAGATTGAGGGAAAAAAAACCAAACGAACCAAAGGATAGCATACTGCATGCAAACTGAACTCCCCTTTCATTAGAAAGAAACTTTACTACCTGCATACAAATTGCCACAGAACATAAATTCTTTGTTATCCTCAAGACTGTGACTTTCTAAAAGTGTTCTACAACCAATTCTTTCCATTTGCCCCTTCTAAAAAGTATAAAAAGTTAATTTCTGATAAGTTTTCAAATTTGACTGTTTTTTCAGCAGCATGAGATACACAGCACAGCAAGGTGAAGGCAGGAAAGCGTGGCCACTAACACCAGTACAGCTAGAGAAGACAGCAAGACAGAAACACACATGGTACTCACATCAATTCCTTCTGTTTTGCTTCAAAACACATCTGAAGCCAAGAACTAGAGTGTACAATTCTCGTAAAAATACACTGTCAACGATGATGAATTTCAGTCAAAGGAGTTTCTCTTACACAGAAGGTGAAGGTAAGTGAGCCGGGCAGAGCTGGTATTACCTAAATTTGCTAACTCAAGAGACAGGTGCCGGCACTCTCCCCCAGAACTCTACTCCAAGCCCCATGCTCCCTTCAACTCCTGTGCACCAGCTCTTCCACCCAATCCTAAGGGAACAAACAGCTCTGCTAACCTGGCAGAAGTTAAGCCTGCAGAGAGCAGGTTTTCTGTCAGTTTTTGGCTAACAGTTTTCTGTCAAGTTAGCTAATGAAAGTCAGTTCATCAAGTGGCCAACCATGCAGCAGAGTGCAGCACAGGAGAAGGGGCAGCTCTGCACTGATGCAAGCAAAACAGAAGGGGAAGCAGACCTTATACTGGAAGCAGCTAAATATCACGCTTTTAGCTTTCTGCACCCTTCCAGCCTCAAGCTTATTCCATAATGTATCTGAATGGTCTGAAGTGTTGCAATACAACAGTATAAAGGGAGATTTTCAAAACAAAACAAGCAGAGAAATGCTTCTTATTTCTGTCAAATCTGGCTATAATCTTATTTTGAGCATACCGAAACCCCAAAATGCTGCCAGGTATGCTCAATTATTCAATATTCAATATGGTCTGCAAGTATCTTACAACCTTGTTTTTTTAACACCAGCCAGTCAAATCTTATATTCAGTATTTTTTTATTGCAAAAGGTTACTGTATATAGCCATTAGGCACAGGCTTACATTAGTCATTCAGTTTGAGAATAAAGTGTTATTATACACACCCAGAAACATCCAAACTAGCTCCACACAGACAGTCATTGGGGTACTTGGCTATGCTCAAGCACCTTGTAAATATGGCTGAAGCTTTGAAACACCGAGTACACCCCAGCAACACTACAGTCAAGTAAAAAGCCCTTGCAAATGCTTGATGCAAAAAGAAAACACAATTTGGGATCATTCCAACAGACTCAAAGTGAGTCTAAAAGCAATGGATCATCATCAGGAAAGCAGAATGTATAACAGAGCCTCTCTTTCCTTTTGTAATCAAAAACATATGAATAGATAATGAATACATAGTTTTACCATATTGACAGAAGATATCCAGGTCTGAGTTGTGCAAGCCCGTATCTAACTACTAAAGCAGTAGAAGTTGTCTGCAACTTCCAGGGCAGCAACAAGTTGGATTTGGACCACAAACTGCCAGTTGTGTAGCACTGAGCTACAGTAACCACAATATTCTTGTTAGTCATGTCTTTTATGAGGAACATCTTGCCACCATTCTCTTTGTGTTGCTGTGATGACAGACTGCAGTGCTAAGTAACTGTGATGGTAACTACAGTGTTATTTGTGCATTACAGTACTTTTCTAAAGGCCAGTGCTCAATATACACTACATAAACTGTGCTAAATATACAAAATCCCAATGCTACAATTTGAATTGGCCCATTTTTCATCCCCAGAAGAATGAATTTACTCTGCAAATGTTTCCATGCATCTGCAAAATCCCCAACTACATTAATATAAACCTATCCCAAGTGTCTATGTCTTCCAGCAATACTGTAGCCTACACAGCACTTCACACTTTGTAGAGATGCCAAGCAGTTAAAATAGAACTTGCCCTCTGCTGCAAGAATCAACTAATCTGGAAAACTCCAACTAAATTTCATCACCTAGGAAAGAGGCGAATTTCTATTTATTTAGTGATCAAATCTCTGTTGATGCTGGTAGAGCAAGAGGAAGAGTACTACCAGAAGCACACTATTCTTTCTCATCTGTGGTTATCAACTTCTAAATAGTGATGGAATTCACAGTATGACCACTGCTCTAGACAGAACTCTGATCTAAAGTAGCATGTCCATTTGATTTAGGAAATGAACTTTATGTCCAACAACAGTCCTCTCACTTTCCTCTGATTAGAACAAATTTTAATTAAGGATGAAAGAAACATGGGAAACTACAAGCAACAGAACTTCTCATTATCTAACTCACTCAGCTTTTTGAAAAGCCCTGGGAACATATATCATTGCCCAATATCCTCTTGCATCATTATAACTACAGCTTTAAACACAAAAGGAAATGAGAAACCTAAATTAACTAGGCTCTTTTCAAGTGTGCAAACTTTCAAGTGACATCACAAAGGGCAGATTAATCCCTCAACTAGCTGAAACAGTTATGTTTTCATAAAGCAAGCTTTTCTATTATTGTTATTAAGCATATAACTTAACAAAGATTTGCCCTAAATACTTCAGCTGTTTGTTAAAAGAAAATGTAAATTATCTTCCTTTATATATTCATCCTAATATTATTCATAAGAGATCCAAAAGCCATGTTTGTGGCAAAGTCTTTGGCCAAAAAACCCCATCATATACCCTGAGAGATTTTTCTTCCAATAATTTTTGCAACAATTTTCCATAAATAAAAACAGGTGTGGGGTTTTAAAAATATAATGAATGCAAATGTACCTTAATATGCACAGAGTGTAAGCAGGAAAATCTATTTCACTTTGTCATTTTAGTGAACTGAGTTGGATTTCAAGTGGTCAGATGCTCAAAATGGGGCATGACCATGTAGTTGTACTGGGGAAAGCATGACCTCCTTTTTACTATGGAACAAGTTTTTAGATTGGTTCAGTTGTAATGTAATTTCATCGTAACTGGCGAAAAAATCTCTGCCATTGTCAGTCACTGTTATTGCAATATTAATAGCCCCATTCAGCCGACAGCTGAATGAGTTCACAGCACTCCACCACTATTTCAAGCTATATATACACACCTTGCACATTACTAGCATCACAATGTAACTGATGCATTTCTTTCTTGAAAATTTCTACTTCTGCATTTACACATACTCCTAGACCACAAGTACAACCTCATCCTAGCATGAAAGTTTATCTTTCAAGTTTAAGAAAGGTTTGCAGAAGCTGATTTCTCAGTTACATAATTACATTGTTAGTGATAAATTTCCTAAACTTACATTAAGATTCTACATTTAAGATTACTTTTGGGGGAAAGAGGGCTTTAAAGAAGGCCCTACTTTTTTTTTTGTATTCCCACCCCCTCCCCCCACCCCAGTCTTTGCACTTAAAATACATAAATCATTTTTAGAAAACTTGTATAGTGTATCCTACCTTTTTACCCATAGTTAGGAAAGGAAAATCCAGACCCTTCAAGGTTGTCATCTTATCAGAATCTTGTAGTAAATTTTGGTATTTTTACTCTGTTAACTGACAGTACTTCATAGAGAATTTGTAGTGCATTACAAAGTGATGAAAAATATGCCACTAAAACGTTAGGATACAAGCACTGCAATCGGTCAACTAGGACAGAAGTTTTAAGTACCCGGTAGCTGAGACAGCATGGGGAATAAGTAAGCAAAAACTAACCCCTAATGTATATTTACATATTCTCAGAAATAGAAGATAACTGGCATCCTTAGACACCAGTTAAAAGAAACTCATTTTTTCCTAAGTTTTTACTTTTCACATCAATCCATTCCATATTAGCCAGACTTCCCCCCCCATGATTCCATTCCAAAATTTTATTTTAGTATTATTCAGTAGTTTACCTCCCTAATTGTTTACAAAGTCCTCAAACAAACATTATTACATTTATCATTAAGAGGTCCAAAGCATGCTTTTTTAACTATATAATTCAATTTGGACCATCTGGTCATAATGCTCCTAATTCCCCCTCCCCAATTAATCTCCACACAGCACCTTTTTCCCAAGCATCTTCAACTGGGCAGCAATATCAAAACTTAATTTTTTGCTCATCCTCCAAAATTTGACTGCTATTCCATTTTTCAAGAAAAAAATCACATAAGGCACTGTACAGAATATTTAACAAATGCACTTTTCCATCTTGTTTTGAAGGCCACAGCTATCAGTTACACTCATGCTTCACAAAATTCTCAAAATAGAGACACAGGAGAACACAGAAGAACTCAGGAGTTAGGAGCTCTAGTTTTCCACTAATAAAACCAGAACCAACTCATCTAAAACACCTGACTCTAAATAGAAATAATTTTTTAAAGTATCACTGTAGCATCAACATGGATTTGCAAACCGAGAAATAACAGAGATCCAAAATTCCTAATTATAGAACACTTGGGAAAGTACTTTTAAGTCCAGAAAACCCAGACTACAATATCTATTCAAAGTTAGAAGCCATGAAGTGTTATTCAAATGTTTAGGCAAAGACCATAATACCTAGTAGCTAAAAATATTTATATTAAAAATAATGCAAGAATTGTAGTTCAACAGTTTTGTATGTCCGTCAGCATACAAAATTAGCTGATTGTTTACCTCAGGTAAATTAGCAAAAACCTGGACAACTCTGTCTTAATTTAAACCATCACTACAGTCACTACTATAAAACATAACAAAACACATACAGCTGTGTACAGAGTACTAACGGGTGCTATTAACATCCATGAAAGTATCAGATACTGAGAAAACCAGAACAAGGGGCATGTTGACTACCAGAAGCTATTGTTGAAGCACCATTTGGAATTATATGTATCTATATTACATGTACACCTGTTGGAGAAGTGAACTGTACCTCAACTAACAGGTTTAAGCAATCAATATAACTACAGGAAAATATTCAGTTACCCTATCAATGTTTACAGCTATTCTAAAAGGACTCTAAAATTACTTCTACTAGAATAAGCAGTAGACCCAAGAAGGACAGTAAGAGAATTATATGTAGTAGTCCACCCTGCACACTCCACTTTGCAGCTAGAAATATGCAGACTCATTTACACACCACTATTTCTTTTACCTTTTACACAATCAGGAGCAACTGGGAACTCATCTGCTACTTTCAGTTCTCAGACAAAAAAAGGGCAGAGAAGGGGTAGAGGGAGTTGAAGCTTTCTTTAACTCCCTCTCTCCTCCTTTGATAGCTGAGTTAGTACTTGGTACACATGGCTTCCCACCACCTTGCAGGAGAACGTGTAAGCAGCCTGGGCTCACAATGCAATTCTTACATGGCTAAACTGAGCAAAGAAAATCACTGGTGGTTGCGTGCAACAGAGTGTGGGGTCATGTTAAAAATAAATTTGAAACAGGCAACTTTTCCAAAAAGAAGACAGGTTCTCTCTAACAAAGTATTTACAAATATACCCATTGCATCCACATTATTATTAATAAAAAAAATAATTACAATGCATACAATTGCATCATTTCATACAAAAAGAATTTTTAAGCATTTTTGGGAATGTATGATTATCTCCTTCAAACAAGAGCTGCTCCAGCATTAACTCATCCACAGCTCATCCAGGTTATATTATTTCTTGCCAGTTAGCTGGCTTCCACATATGGCATTATCTTGAAACAGAAAACAGAGGTACAACATCATAGTATTTATGTTTGCAGATTACTGGTTTTACTCAAAGTGGACATACATACCCACTGCTGGTGCATCATATTCATCCCCAAGCAAAATCTCAGGAGCAGAATAGGCAAGAGATCCACAGCTTGTGGTGAGCTTCTTTCCAGGCTGAAATTTGTTGCTGAAGCCAAAATCAGTCAATTTCACTAGTCCTTGTTTTTCAAAGAAAACCACATTCTCTGGTTTTAAGTCTCTATGAACTACATGCAGTTTATGGCAGTAGGATATAGCATGAACTATTTGAGCAAAGTATTTTTTTGCCAGATCCTCATTGAGACCTTCTTCATGTTTCATGATGTAATCAAACATATCTCCGCCATCCCCTAGCTCTAAGATGAGATACAGCTTCGTCTGGGTGTCAATCACTTCGTACAGCCGCACTATGTTGGGATGCTGCACTAATTTCATGCACCTGACTTCTTGAAAGAGATGACCAGTGGCCAGAGTGTCCAGTTTGGTCTTGTCAATGACTTTTACTGCTACTTTTTCACCTGTAAAGACATGCCGAGCAAGTTTGACCACAGCAAAATGGCCTCTGCCCAAAGTTTTATCCAAGTCATATAATCCTGCAATTTTTCCATCATATCCTCGTTTGAAGCCTGCCATTCTGTTTCAGAAGGTGAAATAATATTCAAGCTCTTTGGAAACGTGGTATTTTCATATAAGAGTATCTGATGCAAATAAATAGTCCATAATCACTGCCAAGCATACCTAAAAATAAAGAGACAAGATTATATACTTGTATATAATTTTGTAAGCAAAATTATTATCCTGTAATTACCCCAAGTTGCATTAGCACATTACTACCGATTATTTATGAAATAATCTCCAGGAATTTTTACAAAGGCTTTAATAAGCCAGGCTGTGCTAACTTGCAGATTTCTGACATCACGTTATCAGTATGCTTGAAGAAAGTGAGTTTCAACACTGCAATAATGAAAATTTGTCTCGAATCCAGCGGCCTTCATTGTCTTGAGTCAGAAACCTTTCAAGCAGCACTTGAAGAAATCAGTGTTATAAGGACTGTTAAAATTGGCCAAGCTGAAATCTGTAACTTTTCCAGATACATTATAAAACAGCTGGGCAGCACAGAACATCAGCAAAAGGAACATACTTAATACATCTCTTTCTTGGCACATCCCTTCATATTGCCCATGAAACAGCTCTAATACAAAGTTCTGATGGCATGACTTGGGACTTTTACCTCCTCCCTTTTAACAGCTTTCTGTTTAGAAAAGCTCAGAGTGACATACAATACTTAATTTTGTTACTCTAATTAGCTGAGCATTATCAATCAATACTGTAATTACAGCAAATGAACAAAGCTTTAAAGGCTGAAATGAAACATTTGGGTTGGATGTACTTAGTGCAAATAAAATGTCTAGTTAAATATTTTGACTGAAGTTATACAAACTGGTGATAAAAAGTTTGGAAGTAGGCTGCATATGTTCAGCAGTCCTGGCAATGAGTGAGGAGAAGGGGAAGAAGAGTGGGAAGGAAGCAGAGAAGACTCAAGAGTTCAGCTTTTGTGTACTGAATTCCTTACTAGGTGTTTGGCATTTAAGCAAACAAGACCCAACTTATAAAATATTCATATTCAAAACTGGTTTTGAAGGTCTTATGTCCCGTTGTCATTTTTTTCCACATACAAAACCTCCCAAAACCTTCTCCTTCATTGTTAACTTAGACTGAGGTTCAAATAAAAAACTATAGCTATCAAAAAGCTAACCATTTCTCCAACTTTGAGTGCAAAATAGAAACACGTAGTTGGAAGTATGAAAATTAAATGGCTCATTGCCAACTCTAAAACACAGAAAACGTAGCTCTTTAGAATATATTTTCAGTTTCAAAACTGAACTTCAAAAAGAAAATCTTTGAAAAGGAAGCTGGCAAACAAACAGCCCCTTACATTTGATATTCTCAAGTTGAAATGTAAACTTTAGATTAAAAACACTCCCTGCTAAACAAGTTATTTCACAGACAGTGAAACTAATGAACCGGGTTTTGTATGAATTCAATTACAAGGCTGGGGGTCCTATGAGGATTCTCTGATGTTTAACAAGCTCACCTTACTGCTTCTCTCAGCTGGAGCCATGATATAACCTCTTCACTATCCAGCTGTCTGCTTCCACAAAAGCCATAGAATTCAGTTTGAGACCTCCACTCCTGTAAAATTTAAATGAAATCAATTAACTTCCAAAACTTCATAACCTAGACAAGGAACAGGTTTAAATATAACAAGCATTAATACAATAACAAACAACATAAACATTGAGGTTTGGGGTTTTGTGTTTCTTTAAAGATAGTCATCAAGCTTTAACAAACTTCACTGGGTTTTGTGTTGCTGTATGCACCCTTTCACTCTGCTACTAAGCACTATGCTTCACATGCTCTTTCAAAAACCACTCCACTAGAAGATGGTTGGCATATCTGCTTCCCAACACTTCCCATACTGCTCATCTTACAGAGTTTCCCCTACCATTCCCATGTAACCCCATCCCATCCTTATCCAAAAAAGCACAAAACTGAATTAAAGCATGCTACATGAAACCAAATGCCCACGTCAAACACTCTCCTACCTGGTAGAAACTATTACAGTATAGTAATGCCTAGGGAACAACATAATACAATGGCAAATGCAACAATAAACAATAAAACTCTCCTTATCTTTCAGAGATTCAAAAACTTCTTTACATCTGAGAGCAGTGGGTTTGTATTTAATAGCACCTGATGGATTCCACCCCACCCCACCCCTCCCTGTGAAACTGGGCAGGTGCTTTATTAAAGCATGTGAATTTTTAGCATCAAGAACATACTGCAGCAGAGCTGAATAGCTTAACTATGTGTTGTGAGAAGAACCACTTCCTCTTGTTCGTTTTTAATCTCCTGATAATTTGTGCATCTTCTCATTCACCGTCTTCCAAAACAAGAACTATCATACTCCATTTACCTTGCCTCAAGCAACGCCCAGCATTAGTTTCCTCCCTTCCTAGCTTCAGCTCAATCTATCTCTCCTTTTGCAGAGGTTATTCCACAGGCTTTAGCATTCCTCTCACCCTTTTCTACTCATTTTCTGGTTTTTTCTATTCTACTTTCTTAGGCAAATTTGAGGGTTTTTCCACTACTACTGCGCACTGACAATGTTTTCAAGCAATGCTTTACTGTATAGTTGTATAACGTTCCATCATATTGATCTAACCCCAAAACGAAGACTAATGAACAACAGTCCATGCACACACATAAACCACCTAATCTTAGCCTGTATGAAGCAATAGGGGATATATTAATCAGTTGTGCCTGATATGGTGGTGCAACTCCAGAGTCTCACTCCTAAAGGGACTGCCAGCATTTAAAAAAACCCAAGAACAACAACAAAAAACCCTACACAAACATGCTTTATAGCACTGCTGTCTCCACAGCATCCCAATCTGACTCCTAACTGCTTCTAGATTAAAGAAATTAAAGGAAAACTGGAGCACACAAATTAAATACAACTTGTCTGAATATAACTGCAACACTCAGCAGTAAGGAAAGATTTATGCTCGTTACTTTGTTCACTTGGCACATTCTCAACCATCATTGTACAAACTCAACAAGTGATTTAACTCTAAATCACAGATTACACATAAACATCAACCTGTCAACAGAATTCCAGCAAAAAACACTTATGCTTAAGCCACGGAGAAATATACCAGGGAGTAATCAATAGGATAAGAGCTTACAGAAATGGAAGATAATCTACATTTACTAGTGTTGCAGCCCCATTAGCTGTAATAAAATTAATGCAGATTCACTAACAGTTTAACTTAAAGTCTCCACAATAACAGACCAACTAACCCTTAACTCAGTGGTTTTAAAATAAATCTGCATAGATGAAGATCCCACAGCTAAATACAAGGATCTTAGATGCAACACATGGTTTGAACATACCAAAATTTAGAACTGTTCAGTAGTAGGAAGTGGATGCAAAAATGTCACAGTGTATATAGATACAAGCCTTGGTTACAATTTAAATAAGCTATCTAAAGGAGCGCAGTTGCCATACCAATGCATTTCAGAGCAGTTTCTTTTTCTCAGTTTCTCTCAAGAGTAAGCAAGTAGAATTTTGACAGTACTTAAGGATCAACTAAGAGCATATTTTCACAACTTTCAAGCTAGAGCCTCTTTGAGACCCTTCCTTTGTTTTTGTCTCCTTAGTTACCACAGTAAAACTTCTATGGCTAATTATAGATGAAACACCAAACCTCTAGTTTTACCATCACCCTCCAAAACAGGACTACTTTTAATGATGGATCATTCCAGTGATCCAGTTTACAATGTGACCTCTTGAACATTTTCACCAAATGAAGGAGCTACAGACTAAAGCAGATGACAAGCAAAATTTCCATCAGCCATACTTCAGCAGCAAGCCAAATGACAGCCTGAGAAAAAGCATTTAAGAGACAGTTTTATCACAGAAAATATTTACCTTTCTTTTCATTCACATTATCTCAAATCCCTGGTGCATTCATTTTTCAGCATTAGAGCTTGGTTTTTCTAGTTGGTGAGTTCAGTAACCATTAGTAGCGTTTAATCCATGTGGCTAATTATGGTTCTAAAAATGCATTTTTCCCTAATTATACCAGAACTCAGCTACGCCCCCGATACTCATTTTATGCAATGTAGACATTTACCAGTAAATAAATTCAGAACAGATCCTTCCTTCCATAGAAGCTCATATACCTATCCCATAAAACACTGCAAACAGCGACTAATGGAGATCTGCAGGAACGGTTTTGTAGTATCACATGCATCCTACTAAGAAGCTTAACAACAGTACTGTGATTCAACCATCTTTAAAAGATGGATGAATAGATCTGTTTAGAAAAAGGAGCATGTTCAGAGACACTAATTTTTCTTTAAGCAATTCACCCTATTCAGAAAGTTTCATTAGATTATATACTGCATGTAAAACCAGCCTATTTCATCTTACCCTAATGTGTGTATTAGCTTACTTTAGAAAATGAAGCTTCAAGGCCCCATTTAAAGAAAATATTGAAAAACTATCAATGCAAAGACTTCCCTGCATTATCAGGCTAACAGACATGAAAAGTGAAGTAATCTTCACTGGGACTCATCCATCCACAGACAGCTAACCATTCCTGTCTCCCTTCACGATAAATGGAGATTCAGTCAACACAGATAAGAGTCTGTGATAAAACAAATCACACCCTAAAGCAGATAGCCAAATAGATCAAATGAATAATTTCTTAAAAGCACACATTTTCATTTTCTGTAACAGGAGTTTAGAATGAATAGTTCAGTGGATGCACATATTATACACATCTACCAGATAGATTAAAGAAGTCTTACCCTGTTTCTCCTTTTGCTCTCTTTTGTCTCAGATGAGTAACAGCATCTATACCAATTATTTATTTACTACATAATTGTATGTTGAGAGCAAGACTTATATTACTAGTGTTCCTAGAAACACAAAATCCAAAATTTGACATAAACAGGATATGGAGATTCAGAAGTGATTTTTTTTTTCACTCTGAAAGGAATTTGTACAAATCATTTGAATCTGAGAGCAAACTGAAGGACATATTAACTCAGTATACAAACTGCAAGTACAATTTTTCATATTTTTTCCAGTATTTCCTACCAATTTTTATCTGCCATCCTAATGTAAGGTATCTTTACAGGCTAAACCATGAATGTTTAAAAACAGTCTATCTTGTTACCATAAGAGCCGCTACTCGCACTGTTATACCTTCACTAATGTGTCAATCTGCTTTCCCCCAGAGAGTTTTTTATCACCTTTCTTTTGGTATATGGGAGCACCAACACACTAGAAGCAGGTAAAAGGCATTGCAAGAGTGACAAGTGAAGAACATATACACTCAATGCATATCACATGCTCTGAAAACTTACTCAACTCCTCCAGTATTTCAAACTTCTTAAGCTCCTAGTACCCAGTACTTCTTGAATATTGAAGACAATATGGGACTCAGGATCCCAGGAAAGTGTGTTCTCCTTCTGTTTGCATACATAGGTGTCATGGTCCAGCAGAGCCCTTCCTCCTCCACCTTCCTATGCCCTAAGCCTTCACAACTACCATTCAAAGTTATTCAAAGAAATCATGGTAATCTATACCTGCCCTACAGCCAAACATCTTGCAGATGCAGCATTTCTGGGGGGTGGAGGAAGACACAACTCACAGTGGCAGCTGTGTTACAACTCAGCCCTTATTTACACAATCCCCTCTAAAGCTTTATTTTCCACTTTACATGACTACACCACAGCTTACACATATATCTTCCCTTTCACTGATGAAACCCCATAAACTCTCCTGCTCCCAGTGAGTTCCACAATAAAACACTACAGGAGATTTTTTTCAAGGTGTACATGCACTTCTTTTATTTTCCTGTTAGGCCTCAGTGTCAGAATCCAGCTCATACTGTTACTAAAACGTCAAGATATATCAGCAAACTTCTCTACCATTCAACAGTGGCTACCCCTAAAATGATGAATATTATGATGAAGAGTTATTAAGTAATGCTGTGTTCCAAACATAAAAAGAAGAATTAACCTGCACAATTTAATTGTATTCCTTAGCTTTAAACAGTCTACAGAATTCTGCTCTGAAAAGATTTAAGAGGTGGCAATAGCTGATTAAGTTTTGCCATTCTAAACATTTGGGAAATATCTAGTTAAATGTTAGTGTTTCACTATTTTAGAATGTACTGCAGGCATTAGAGCTACTGATGTCTAGCCTTAACTCTTCTTAGAATTGAAATAAAAGCAAAATGCTAACAAGAATTCTTCAACTCTAAGGTCCATTATTCAGTGAACAGCCAGCAGCAGAAATATTTGGCAGGTCAACAAACTTGGTAAAACATTGCTCCTGGACCAACAAAATGTTGGAGGATGGGAAGAGTAGCGCTATTATAGATTTGAGAAGAAAAAAGTTACTAACAGCATTTTGTAACAGAAAATGATGAGAGCCTGCATGACCTGCATTCTAAGAGCAAGACACTTTGAGGCAGATCCAATGCATGAGAAAAAAGAAAATTTAAAAGATACAATGCATGATTCAGGATACTATCAATTAAAGAAAACATTTATTTCTTAGGTAAGGAATTCCCAAACTTTCAGACCTACAGATTGCTGTCTACCATTTATTTTCTTGAAGATCAGTGCAGTCACATCAAGCATAGACAGTTTAAGCTTTCCTCTTTCACACAGCTAAGCTGCTGTGAGTGGTCTGCAGAACACTAGCAAAGAGCAAACTAAAATCTGAGAACTGTTTTGTAGAAACTGCACCAGATAGTTGGTATCTGTGTGAGAATCATCTTCAATACAGGCAACTTAAAGAAGCCACTGGATCTGAATTGGTCCTTCAAAGCCTCCACTTTAAAAGTAAAGAATGTCTATTTCCTTTTTCTTTTCAAGTAGGTGAATGAGAAAAATACAGACTACCCTGATGTACAGATTGCAAAGCAATAGTAAGTAGTAGTAACAGCAAGATTATTATTACAGGCTAGAAACCAAAGCTATTAAGAGGACAGATGCACTAAGACTGATGGAACTATGATCCACTGACAAACCCATCACCGGTAGTTACTGGCACTGGTTCCAATTGTGAAATATGTTAAAAGCCCAAAGTACTTTCACAACCTTGCTGATAATCGCTGCAGTTCACAAGGTACTTTCCATTTCTAATAGGAGGTATTACACAAGACAAATACAAGCTGCCATACGGATTTAAGAACTAAGCAATAGCTTTGCACCATTTAAAGTCCTCACACCAGCCACAGCTCCGATAGCAATTAATCTCATGTATCTGTTTCCCTATTGTCCGTACTCTTGAAGGCCAGTATGTAGCTAAAGGAAAAAAAGCAATAGAGACACTACCCTGTTCACACAGCAGAGGCTACAGCACTTAAGCTCTGAAGCTGCCCCTAAAGCATTATTTGGGAAATCTCAGATCTCCCCAAATAGACAGGTCTCGTAAATTATCTTCTGCATAACAGTATGTGATAACATCTTTTAAAAGGACTTGCTCCAAGTTTTGTGATATCTGCTAGTACTTTCTTTCTGTACCTGTAAATCAGTAATAAAACTTTGTTCAGACCCTGCGATGTCATAATATATTTTAAAAATTCATTTCAATTGAAATTCTCATGTTTTGCAGTTCCCACTAACAGAAATTTTTCTCCTCAACTATAGAAAATTAGCATGGGTTTCTTAGTTACAGATATTCATACATCTAACCAATCAAGATCTGGTATTTCAGTCAACAGTTGTACAAGCAACAGAGATAACTCATGGTAGTTGGACTCCCTAGCCCAAAACTATACTTTTCCAAGCCTGATAAACAGTATCCAAGTAGATTTTGGAAGACTTTTAATATTCTAAATCCCATCACATTTTCCTTTTTTAATTTTTCTTCCCCCAAAATAACGAGGAACATGAAACTGATGCAGAAATATTTTGCATATCAGGTGATTCATGATGGTGTCACCACCTTTTAGACAGGACACTAAATCTTTATTTCTAGGAAACTTACTACGGGAACTTTGCAGAAAGCAGACAACTCAGATTTCTCCACCAAACTAAACTCTTTTAGAGGAGCTGCTTCATCTACTCCATGTTCATGAACTCTCAGAATTGTTTCACCTTTTTCAAATGTCTATTTATTAACATTACCACATAATTTTGTCATGCCAGGCAGGGCAGCCAAGACAATTAACAGGAGCTCTAAACATTCCTCCATTAATCAATGAACACTTAAGTGTGGCATAACATTTCAATGTTAGCACGGTTTTAACACCTACATATTTGTTGTGTAAATTCAGAACCACAAACATGATTTCTATCCTGTATCAAGGGAAGCAAAAGCATCACATGCCATCTCAAACACAAGTATTCAGATGCAAATATGTGTGCATGCTCTCAGTACCTATTACAAACAATAATAATTTCTATTAAATTTTTTAACATCTTCAAGGTCAAATGTCAGATAGCTTCGCTTGTTTAGCAATACATCTGGTAACAAAAAATTCAAGTATTGAATCGACTTAAGTTGCCTCTGTAAGACTGATGTTTTACACCTAGGATACAAACTGCTTAAATCTTGATATATAGATTGACTCCAACTTACAGTTACTCAGTTTCAATATTTTATTCTCATTTATAGCACACTAAGTTAGTTAGGAACAGCCAGAGACCTGAAATTTGCCAAGCTTCAACATGAACTAAGATTATAAAAGCCTAGGCCATCGTCTCTCAACTAAAGCTGGTTTAAGTCCAGTCAGTAACTAGACAGGAGACTGCTGCAGAAAACCCCACAATGATACACAACGAAAGAATAAAAAACAGGCTGTCAAATACAATGCAACATTTGTGTCCCAGAAACAAATGTTGTAGAAGATCACTATAACAGAGGGATCCAGCTTTTCAGAAAGTGAACATGCTCTGTTTTATACTTTGCAAGTATAATTATTTCTCTTAAAGTTCTTAACATTGGTGACTCAATCAACTAATGTGTACTAGAATTCTGCCAGGGGGAGTTATCCTAGAATTGCAAGGGAGTATACGTTTTTCTCAAATCCTCTTAAGCTCTTACATAATACTGTTATGTGTATTAAAACAACAGGTACTTACATTATAGCAGCTGTAGCATTTCAGTTAAGTGCTTGCAAATAGTGTGACACAGAAGATGGGCAGAACCTCACAGGCTACTAAAGTTAAGAGCTTATGCAATTTAATATTACTGTATTCATCATAAACTGCAGTTCAGCCCTATATGCCTGATCTGAACCATGTTTCATTGGTTTCTTACTTTAAGACACAATTAGAAAACACTATTAAGTAGGAATGAACAGAAGTTCATCATTAAGTTTTACAGCATTTCAGTGGAATTTTGAAAATCCAAGAAAAGAAGTGCATTATTTCACAAGAGACACATTGTGAGGAAAAAACCTAGCTGCACCAGGATACTGTGCCCTTGACAGCAAGGCAGGCTAAGCAATACAAAGGCGCTACTTTGGCATTACAGTTGCCAGTGGGATAAAAGGGACAATGATACACTGAAGGCGCAGACTGCAAAAGAAGTATCCAAGTATGACTCGAAGGCAGTTAGAAGAGGCCAGGTCGGTCAGAACAGTGCACAAGATGATTACTGCAAGCAGAAGAACATCTGCAGTAGCATATTAGTATGCATACCCTTAACAAGCTATTTCTTTAAAATAATCAGAAAGCAGACTATTTATTACAGTGCAACCACCCACACCACATGGCAATATCAGTTCTCATAGCAGGATGATTCAAGGAACAGCAGTAACCTGTAGAGTGTCCAGCACTCAAACTGTACTTTCTTGCTTCTTGATTGTTTAAAATGAAAACAAAAACCATAACATAGTAAGTACACTTAAGATGCAATTTTCTGTTTTCCCTGTTTTTCATGAAAGCCTCAAGTGTGGATCATAAAGATTCTCTTAAAAGAGCCAGATGAATGTGCTGTCTTAGATGCTACCTTGCCTACCAGGCAAAGCTCCAGCAGTCAGGTTAGCTTCTCTTTCCAAACACTTGAAAAATCATGTCATCACTCTACTGCTTTTCTGGTCATTTAGAATATTCAGGAAAAATATGAGACAAGACTGGACTTCCTCCTCCTTAGCTTCTATTATTAAGTCCTCTAATCTGAATGTTGTATACACTAGAAGTAAAAGGGGCAGATATTAGTCTAAGTAAACATTTTGACATGTTTCACAAGGTAAAATTTGGTTGCATTGTTTAGCAATGATTGTTAGTTCTTATTTGTTTCAGATTCCTTCCAAGGATCAGCAATAGTACAAAAACAACCACGAGCCAATTTCCCACTTTCTGTGATACATCTGCCAAAAAACCCCCACCATTCCTTAACCCAGTTGCTAATGGTGCATGCCTTGAAAGAAACGCTTAATTCTAACACAACAAAAATTTGCAAGTAAACATTTCTATATAGATTTCGCTTTGCAGAGATTCGTTAAACTGGTCCTTCCGCAGAGCCTGAAGATCTAAATATATCCATAATAAACAACTCCAAAAAAGCAGCCGATGTGACTAAGTAGTGACTGCACTACAGAGGGCAGGCGTAAGCACATTTCCATGCACTTCATTCATGCTAGATGGCTGAAAATCATACAATACACTTCAGCTGCTCCAATAACTGTAATGGTACCACCGAAGAAACCACTTCTTTGCCCTCAGCTACTCATAACAAGCTCTTGGAAGCAAGATGATCAATAAGAAACTATCTATGAATAAGCAAAACCCCAAAGTTTCCTGTATGCATATATCCCACATAAAGGTTTCTCCTTCACAGGTATACTAGCATCTCTTACCAATAAAAATATCCAACCTGAAAATAGGTCACTTTTGTCAACAAGCATCCTCTGGCCAATATAGGGAGTTTTGCCCTAGTGGATGTTCTCCAATACTTTATTTGGTCTACTTACTGAAAAAAAAAAAACAAAAAAAACAACCAAAATAAAACAAATAACAAATCCAACCACATGTATCTGTCCTTCAACTATTACAAGACTGCACATCAACTATCTTTAAAAGTCATCTTTCTTTAATTTAAGCACTTGGGTACCAAAACTCACCTGGCAAAAAGCACAAAGACCTCTATGCCGGACCTTGCTAGTTATTCTACCAATTTCTATACTAATCTCTAGGCAGTGAATTCAACGTAGTAAGTGTACTGACAGCAGCAAGGCACGTACTGACAAAGAACGAGGGATACTTCCAGCCCCTGTCAGGAGGGGCACGGTCCAGCCCTGGGCAGAAGGAGACGAAGGCAAACCTGTTGGCTACGCATCGGATTCCGAGGGGCGAGATGCACCGTCATTCCCCTAAACCGCACCCGCGGCCGGACCGTGGGGCTCTCGCCTCGCTTGTTTATTTTTTTTTCCCTTCCCAGCAACAGAACCTAGGCGGCGGAGCNGGCACCTACACACCGACCTTCGGCGACGGCCGGCAAACGTCCCCTCACCGCCTCCTCCTCCTCCCCCTGGGCCGAGGCCGCCATTGGGCTCGGCCGGCTCCGGGAGGNAATAAAACAAATAACAAATCCAACCACATGTATCTGTCCTTCAACTATTACAAGACTGCACATCAACTATCTTTAAAAGTCATCTTTCTTTAATTTAAGCACTTGGGTACCAAAACTCACCTGGCAAAAAGCACAAAGACCTCTATGCCGGACCTTGCTAGTTATTCTACCAATTTCTATACTAATCTCTAGGCAGTGAATTCAACGTAGTAAGTGTACTGACAGCAGCAAGGCACGTACTGACAAAGAACGAGGGATACTTCCAGCCCCTGTCAGGAGGGGCACGGTCCAGCCCTGGGCAGAAGGAGACGAAGGCAAACCTGTTGGCTACGCATCGGATTCCGAGGGGCGAGATGCACCGTCATTCCCCTAAACCGCACCCGCGGCCGGACCGTGGGGCTCTCGCCTCGCTTGTTTATTTTTTTTTCCCTTCCCAGCAACAGAACCTAGGCGGCGGAGCCGGCGCGGGCAGCAGCAGCGGGGGAGTGGCGGAGGGACCGGTGTCACGCCGGTCACACGCGCGGGGCCGGGTGTCACCGCGGTCACACGGGGCCGTGTCGCACGGACACTCCGCCGCGCCGGGGACACGGGAGGCTCCCGGCAGCCCGCCGTCCCCGCAGCAACACCCGCATCCCGGGAGCCCGCTGTCCCCGCAGGAACACCCGCGTCCCGGGAGCCCATCGTCCCCGCAGGAACACCCGCATTCCGGGACCCCGCCGATCCCGCAGGAACACCCGCATCCCGGGAGTCCGCCGTCCCCGCAGAAACAACCGCTTCTCGNAGGAGGGAAAGAGGAGGGACGGAGAGGGTCCAAGAGCGCAGCGGGGAAGGTCGGCGGGGCTGCGGCAGGTCGCGCCTCTCGCCCGCGCTGCGCTCGGACGGGACCCGGCGCTGCGGCCGCTCCTGCTGCGCCTC